>JAKWJD010001761.1:44991978-45291978 GCA_027705065.1 Solanum peruvianum
ATTTAGCCTCCAAAGCAGCTTCCTTAACAGACCGGTTCCTCCATAAGACCTTGACTAATGCAACCTTCTTGATTCTCAACTTTCAAACCTGACGATCAAGTATCTCAACACGAATCTCCTCATACGATAGTTTTTCCTTAACACATATATTTTATGTAGGTATAATAACTCAAGGATAGCCCATACACTTCTTCAATTTTGTAATATGTAATACGAGGTTGACCGTTGCTAACTCTGGGAATAACTCAAACTCATGGGCTACATTGTCAATCTTCTTGGATATTCTATATGGAGATATATATTGGGGATTAAGCTTCCCTTTTCTTGCAAAACGTCATACCACCCTTGATGGGTGAAAACATCTAATAAAATCAATCATCCTCCTCAAACTCAAAGTCTCTTCTCCTAACATAGGAATAGAACTTATTACGACTTTGTGCTATTTACAACCTATCTTGAATGATCTTAACTTTTTCCATAGCTTGATGCAAAATTTGTAGGTATATTAAAAGACTTCACCAACCTCAAACCATCCATACTAGATCTACATCTTCCTCTATAAAGAGCCTCATAACGAGCCATACGAATGCTAGAGTAATAATTTTTATTGTAAGAAAACTCAATTTGAGGTAAGTGACCATCCCAATTACCCTTGAAATCAATTAGACATGCCCTCGACATATTTTGAATGTCTTAATTGTGCTATCTACTTGACCATTAGTTTGAGGATGGAAAACAATACTCAAATTTCCTTCGAACCAAAAATTTCTAGAAAGACATACGGTTTATGCAGAAAATTGTGCATCTCTATATGAAATGATGGACGCTGGGACTTCATGAAGTGTGACTACCTATTTAATATAGAATCTGGTAACATCTTGTGCTAAATAGGTAGTAAAAGAGACCATCGCACCCACTTTAGAGATTAGTTGAGTGTAAATAAATGTTGAAGTGTTCTTTCATTTTTGTTTTCCATTATGGATGTTTTGAAAATTATCCCATATTTTAATCTCAAATCTCATACAATAGGAATCTCACCTCCCTAAAGACCTGTACTAGTTGGACATCTTCTAATTTTTTAAATTTACTCTACAGTCACTGAAATAGAATAATGTTGCCTGCGAGACCTCGGATAGCTTGTAATGAAATCTATATTGATCATTTCTCAGTTCTATTTCATAAGATGTATGTGTTGTGCCACACCACTATGCTTTTCGTGCTCTACCTTGACCTATTGGAAATTGGGCACTTAGAAATGAACTCTGCAATAGACCTCTTGATGTTACTCCACCAAAAGACTTCTCACAAGTCATGACATTGTTGAACTAGAATGGATAGAGTACTCGATCTATGAGCTTCCTCCACGATCATCTATTGGATTTCATCCACATTTGGTAAATAAAATCTACCTTGATACGTCAATACAACGTCTCCCCCTTGTTAAAACTCCATCACTTTATTCTTATGAACATTTTCCTCTAAGTCAAGCAACACAGGGTCATATCTTTTCTCTGTCACCGCAAACACTTGTAATGATTTAACCCATTCATCACCAATAGAAAACTCCCGATCGTGCAACTTTGTACAATTTTTTGGCCAACTCTTTCTAGCCCTCAACATATAAAATGCTACAAATATGCAATCTGCTCAAAGTGTCAACAACAAAATTAGCCTTACCTGGGTGATAGAGAATACTCAAGTAATAATCATTGAGTAACTCCAACAATTTTCTCTTTCAGAGATTAATCTCTTTCTGATTGAACACATCCTAAAGACTCTAGTGGTCTATGAACACATTAATGTGAATGCTAAAGGGGTAGTGGCGCCATATCTTGATAGAGAAAAAAACTATTGCTGCCAACTCGAGATCATTTGTCGGGTAGTTCCTATCGTGAATCTTAAGTTGCATGAGACTTATGATATAACCTTACCTTTCGGCATCTAAAAACAACCCATCCCCACTCTAGAGGCATTATAATACATAACAAACTTTATGTAACCTATGTTAAGTTCAAGACAAGGGCATTAATCGCGCACGATTTTAATTCTTGAATTTTTTTCTCATAAGATTTGGATGATTAAAACTTTGTTGTATTCTGAGTCAACTTTTTCAAACGGGATGAAATATATGAAAAACAATCTACAAAACTTCTATTATAACCAACCAATCATAATAAAATCCTAATATTAGTTGTAGATGTGTGTCTAGGACAGTTCTGCACTGCCTCAATCTTCAGAATGTCAACTTGCATCCTATAACCACAAACAATTTGGCCTAAGAGAACCACTACTCAAGCCAAAACATATATTTGGGATGTTTTTGGTACAACTCTCTATCTTTTACAGTTTTGAGAACTACTCTAAGATGACCAACATTATCCTCCTTATTCCTCGAATAAATTAGAGGTCTTTAGTAAACACGATAACAAATGTATCAACATAAGTCATAAACACTCTCTTCATATCATCCATTAACGGTACATGAGCATTAGTTAAAAAAAGACATGACTAGAAACTCATAATGACCATAGTAGGTCCTGAAATATGTCTTTGGAATATCACTCTCTCTTACTCTCAGCTTATGATAGATATATGTAAAGTGTATCCAGAAGAAGATCAAAAGTATCATCAATTCTCGAAAGTGGATACTTATTATTTATAGTAACCTAATAAAGCTGATTGTAATCAATGAACAATCTAAGAGAACCATCTTTCTTCTTCACTCAAACAAGACTGGATTGCTGAAGGTGTGACACTTGGTCGAATAAAACCTTTATCAAGAAGGTTTTCATTGCTCTTTTAGGTCTTTCAACGTAGTGGCAGACATATTAAATGGAGGAATAAAAATAAGACAAGTATCACCAAGAATATGAATTCTATTTTTCTCTCAAGAGGGACTCCGAAAAGTTAATTTGGAATGACATCTGGAAACTCAGTCTCAACTAGAACTAACCTAATAAGTGGTGTATGAATGTTAAAGTGATTAACTCAGACTAAGTCATAGATCCACTCCTTGGAAACTATTTTGTTGGGCTTAATGTATGAAATAAATTAACTTGAGGAACTATTGAACTACTGCTCAACTCGATAAATGGTTCATTAGGAAAGTGGAAATTAACTACTCGAGTTCTACAATAAATTGAGGCATAACAAATACGAAGAAAATTCACACCCAAAATAACATCAGAGTCCACTATATCTAACATAAGTAAATCAACCACGATATACTTGTGATTGGAAGAAATTAAAAAATAATGATAAACACAATCATCTAGAATTGACTCACCAAGATGTTTCTCGATAAATATATAAAAATTCATAAAATATACGGAGTCACAAAAGATAGAGTCGCACCTGAATCAATCAATGCGTATACATCAAAAGTAAATACTTTAATCATAAAGTGTCAACATTACGTGAATTAACTTGCTCTTGGAGATTGGCAATACTATACAGATGGTTTGTGATTATTTGCATCTTTTATAGCTCGTTATAAAAGACACAAGCAAACAATCATAGTGTCTACGAATTGAAGGTAGTTTAATAACCCAACCAAGGGTTAGAATCGTCCCCTAAAGGAGTGGTAGTGAAAGTAATATCTACTTAGGATTCTGTTACAAACAGTGATAGTTTAAGGCTGTAATGCCCCGTAGCCAAAACAGATCAAAAACCAGCTATACAGAAAAAAATCTGCAGGTGCAACCAACGGTGGCATCGACAGACCGTGGACTGACCTACTATCCGTCCTATACAACCATCGATGGGATCAGAAACTCCCCAAAATTTAAGCCTAGAAAATTCGTCAAATCTTGGATGACGGACGGACTTACGGTCGGTACTTCAAATGACGTTCTGTAGTCCATGACCGTCGATCAAGACTCCCTTAAACCACTCTCTAAAAAGAGCTACGGATGACAAGCATGGTTCGTAGGTGGACCTACAGACTGTAGGTGGAAAATTTATAGCCAGTGAAAGGGAAATGCAGTTGGGTCAACTTAAAATGATCATAAATCTTAGCACAAAATGAATTAGGTCTCCCATGACCTACCCACCGATAAATAATTGAATTATCTTTTCATTGAAACTAACCTTGCTAAAATTAAATCTCTGAGTAAAAAGTTATAACCATTTTAGTAAAGGCCTGTCGAACAGGATCCACGACGGACCCAACAACGGGGCGTCGGGCGTATGATGGATTGTCAGTCCTGTCCGTCGTGAGGCCTGACAGAAACCTTCCCAGCGGTCTTTTTGACCATTCCCACTCCATTTAAACCCTAACTTAAGTCGTTTCGACCCTAAATCATCATATTTTTGTGAGTTTAAGCCTACAAACATAATTAAAACATATCCAAGTGAAGCCATTAAATCAAAACTTAGAAACTCAGAAAAAAGCTAAAGAACCCTAGTTCAAGAACGCCACAAGCTCTAGCAGTTCTAGCCCCGCAACATTAGTATTTTTCCATAGATTTCATCACCAGGTATGGGGGATTTCACTAGTGGGTTCGTCTCAAAAAAAACATTAGGTCCCTAGTTTTCAATCAGATTCTTGATTTTCTTATCATGATTAAACCTAGGTTTTCTAGAACTTTGATAGAACTATATGAATTTATTAGTTTTATGTTCCAAATCAGATTATCATGTTTTTATTCGGTTTATTAAATTAATTTAAGAACCCTAGATTTGTATTTCTTTAAGTTTTTAATTACACATGCTAGGTTAGATATTTCAGACACTTCAGATATATACGTGCCTCAGTTATAAATGTATAATTACCAGATTAATTGTTGCACTCTCAGTTTGCATGTTTAGTTTTCAGATATCAAGTATTTACATAAATTCATGTATAATCAGTTAATTTAAATAATTTATTGGAGTATCATAATACCGAGTTGGACTAGGGTTTAGCGTACCCAACAGTCCCAGAACTACAAGCCAAGTAGGTTGTAAGTCCCCTCTGTGGGAAATCAGTTTAGTGATCATGCCAGCATGCCTTTATACCTTTTGCTGGGGAATATTGGGTCCTATCGATGTGGCGTATACATCGGACTCCACATTTAGCTCATGTGGTTCTATTATCGGTTATTAGTAGTTCCAACAGTTTAGTTAGACTTTCTTCATTGACCATTTATCAGTATATTCAGTATCCGTATTAAGTTTCAGCATGTTATTAATTGGTCATTTCACCGTGTAAGCTTGGAAATTAGCACATCAGATTCAGATTATTATACTTGTGTTTGTTCTTGTTCAGTTTTGTTTTATTTCAGTTTTACTCTATCCTACATGCTCAATACCTTTCAAGTACTGACGCATACGTGCGCTTCATCTACTCGTGATGTAGGTTCAAGCTCTCAGCATCCAGATCACGCATAGATCAATTTCCCAATCTCTAATTGAGAAGATTCTGTGGTGAGTCCTCATTCTCCGAGGACAACAATCATGAGTTGCGTTTCAGTCTTTTGTCATTTAGTTTCAATTATTTCTAGATTTAGCTGGTTTTTGTCCCAATATTTTTAGTCTAATTTAAAGGCTATTTTTAGACATAGTTAGATTCAACTTAGTATTGAGTTAATATTTCGTTTGTATTAAACTCATTGTTTTCAAATATCTCAGTTATAGGATACGGGTATTCCCCATTTTTTAATTTTAAGTATGATTTAGCTTCCGCAACAATTTATTATCTTTAGTATTCTCATGATCATGCATGCAGGATTAGCTTGGGATCATATGTGGTACTAGGTTCTGTGTCCGCTGCTCGGGGGTAGCTCGGGGTGTGACAAAACTTGGTATCAAAGCACAACATTCAAGAGTCCTAGGATGTATCAAAAAGACGCACTAAGTAGAGTCCTTTTCATGGGTGTGAAGTGCAGCACATCTAATGAGAGAGAGTCTATGATGTGTTTTAGGAAAAAACTTCACATTTTTGTTACTCGTATCATGTGTAAGGTATGATCTAATTCCATTGTAACTCAACGTTGAGTGCTTAAGATCATATCTTCTCGTAGGGCTTAGGCATGGAATGCTAATGAACGTAATGCTAACACAGTTCCTCTAATACTAGATAAGGAAGTTCAAATTCAGAATTTCAGAAAGCCAATTCAGCTTTTGGCTAAGAGTATGACCAACCAGAACAATCAGTAGGTTCTAGTTCTTACTAATAAGAATGATCGATTAATTGAAGCCAGAGTTTCTGATTTTGCTAGGATTAATCAATTTAAGTTTTTAGGGTCACATTTTCGTAAGGACCCACAAAAATTCATTGATGAAGTCAAGAAAGTATTTGGTGTGATGTCAGTAAGTGGTAGTGATAGGTGATATTGGCATCCTACAAACTCAAGGATGTGATTCACATATGGTTCACTCAGTGGAAAGAAAACAAAGATGACTTTGCCTTTTGTAACAAAGTATAGTAGTCCAATTCAATGTCATTCCAGAAACTCTCTCAGAACCCTTGTCAGTCTCTACTCAAGTCGGTGACCTAGTTATAGCTAGACGGGTATACAGAAATTGCTCAGTCATAGTCTCTCAGAAAGTCACCTCAGCAGCTCTAGCAAAGTTAGAAATGGTAGACTTCGATGTCATTCTAGGCATGGATTGGTCACACTCATGTTATTCCTCATTCGATTGTTGAACTAGGATTGTTTGTTTTTAGTTTCCAGATGAACCAATCTTAGAATGGGAGGATAGTAGCCTAGTGCCTATGGGTCAATTTATTTCTTAGCTTCAGGCAAGAAAGATTATATCTAAGGGTTTTCTCTATAATCTAGTTCGGGCTAAGGATTTTATCCTTGAAACCGTATCCCTTGATTTTCTTCCACTAGACTGTGAATTTTATGAAGTATTTCCAAAAGATCTTCTCGGGGTTCCTCCCGAAAGAAAAATCAACTTTGGAATTGATCTCCTTCCAGATTCCCAGCGTATTTCTATTCCTCCTTACAGAATGTCTCTAGAAGAGCTTAAGGAATTGAAAGAGCAGTTTAAAGACCTTCTATATAAGTGTTTCATTAGACCTAGTATTTCACCATGGGGTGCACAGTATTGTTCGTAAAGAAGAAAGACGGTTCTCTCAGAATGTGCATTGACTATAGACAGTTGAACAAGGTCACAATAAGGAATAAGTATCCCATACCCAGCATTGATGACTTGTTTGACCAGCTTCAGGGTGCTAGTCATTTCTCAAAGATAAACCTCAGATCGGGTTATCATCAGCTCAGAGTCACAGATAGTGATATTACGAAAATAACCTTTGGAACTCGGTATGGTCATTATGAATTTGTATTTATGTAATCTGGACTAACAAATGCTCCTGCAAATTTCATGGATTTGATCAACAGAGTGTGTAAACAGTAGTTAGACTTGTTCATTATCGTCTTCATTGATAATATCCTCATTTACTCTTGGAGTGAGAAAGAACATGCAAGTCATTTGACAGTTGTTTTTGCAGACTCTCAAAGATCCCCACTTATTCGCTAAATTTAGTAAATGTGGGTTTTTGTTGCAATCCGTTGCTTTCCTTGGTAACATTGTATCTAGCAAAGGGATCTCCATAGAGTCACAAAAGATAGAAACTGTGAAACAATTCCCCAGACCTACCTCTGCTACAGATATCAGAAGTTTCGTAGGTCTAGTAGGTTATTACAGAAGGTCCGTACAAGGATTTTTATCCATAGCCTCACCATTGACTAGGTTGACTAAGAAGATAGTCAAGTTCCAATGGTCAGATGATTGTGAGAAAAGCTTCGTAGATATGAAAACTAGATTGACTATAGATCCTGTGTTGAGTCTACCAGAGGGTTCGAATGGTTATGTGATCTAATGCGATGCATCCAGACTTCGACTTGGTTGTGTGTTGATGCAAAGAGATAAGGTTATATCATATTCCTTTAGAAAGCTTAAGATGCATGAGAAGTTTATCCAACTCATGACCTCGAGCTTGCAGTAGTTGTGTTTGCACTCAAGATATGGAGACACTTCTTGTATGGTGTTCATGTAGATGTGTTCACCCAAAAAGAGTTGAATCTTCGCCAAAGGAGATGGCTTGAGTTCCTTAAGGATTATGATATGAGTGTGTATTATCATCCTGGAAAGGAGAATGTAGTGGCCGATGCTTTTGGTAGATTATCTATGGGTAGTGTAGACCATGTTTAGGAAAAAAGAAAGGATATAGTGAAGGATGTTCACAGGATTTCTTGCTTGGGAGTTAACCTTATGAGCATATAGGACAGCGGTGTAAAGTTCAGAATGGGGCAGAATTGTCTTTGGTAGTGGAGGTTAAGGAAAAGCAAGAGACTAATTCGATCTTGCTTGAACTAAAGGGTGCAGTAAACAATCAGAGAGTGGAGGTTTTCTCCCAAGGGAGAGATGGAGTACTCCGCTACTAAGATAGATTGTGTGTTCCTGATGTGGGAGAGTAGAGGCTACATATTCCCGCAGAAGCTCATAACTGTAGGTATTCTTTTCATCTAGGTTCCACTACGATGTACCGCGATGTGCAGGAAGTCTATTGGTTGAATGGCATGAATAGGGATAAAGTAGACTTTGTGAGTTAGTCCCTCGATTGCATGCAAGTCAAGGTAGAACATCAGAAACCCAGAGGTATTACTCAATAGGTCGATATTCCTACTTGGAAGTGAGATTTGATCAATATGGATTTCATCACAGGGTTACCTCGTACTCGCACACATCATGACTCAATTTGAGTGATAGTTTATAGGATGATTAAATATTCTTGTTTTTGGGTGGTCAAGACAACATATTCAGCGGAGGACGATGCCAAGCTTTACCTTACTGAAATTGTGAGGTTGCATGGGGTTCCTTTGTCTATCATCTCAGATAGAGGTCCTCAGTTTAACTATCATTTGTGGAAGTCATTTCAAAAAGGTCTTGGTACTCAAGTTAACCTTAGTACAACATTTCATAGACAGACGGATGGGCAGGCAGAGCATACCATTCAGACCTTAGAGGATATGTTGAGAGCTTGTGTGATTGATTTGAAAGAGAGTTGGGATGATCACCTTCCTCTTATTGTGTTTTTCTACCATAATAGCTACCATTCCAGCATTTAGATGGCCCCTTATGAGGCATTATATGGGCGTAGATGTAGATCTCATGTTGGGTGGTTTGAAGTGGGTGAAGCAGCTCTGATAGGGCCAAATTTAGTACTTTATGCTATGGACAAAAGGGAACTCATCAGAGATAGACTTAAGACAACCCAATGTTGTCAGAAATCTTATGCAGATGTAAGGAGAAGGGTAATGGAGTTCTAAATTGATGGTTCGGTTTTTCTGAATCTCTCACCTATGAAAGGGGTAATGAGATTTGGAACGAAAGGGAAGCTCAGTCGTAGATATGTATTCCCTTGCAATATCTTGAAGAGGATTGACAAGGTGGCATATGAGTTAGAGTTGCCAGCAAAATTAGCAGCAGTTCATCCGGTCTTCCACGTCTCACTCTTAAAGAAGTGCGTGGGTGACCCAACCTCTATAGTTCCTTTAGAGAGTGTGGTTGTGAAAGATAGTCTTTTTTATTAGTATGTACCGTTGAGATTCTTGATTGTCAGGTTAGAAGGTTGAAAATCAAAGAAGTCACTTCAGTGAAGGTTTGTGGAGGATTTGGTCCGTAAAGCGAGCTACTTGGGAAGTAGAAACAGCCATGAAAGCCAAGTAATTTACCTCTTTCCTTCCGATTCCACTCCAACTTGAGGTAATAGTTCCTCTTAAGTTTTCAATTCATTCCTGTGTAAATTCAGTCTTAGAATCATGTTCCCTCAGTTTATACTTGCATTTTCAGCTTAATTGCACGTACATGGAACTCAATTCAGTCAGAAACTCATTTCTCAGTGTTTAGTAGTATGGTTTGCAGCAACTCTCTCCCTCTACTTCAACTAGTTAAGTCTTCATTCGAGGATGAATATTCCCAAGGGGAAGATAATGTAACACCCCGTAGCCAAAACAGACCAAAAATCAGCTTTACATAAAAAAATCTGTTGGTGCCACCAAAAGTGGCATCGATGGACTGTAGCCTGACCTACGATCCGTCCTGCACAACCGTCGATGGGATCAGAAACTCCCAAAAATTTTACTCTAGAAAGATTGGTTAAGTCTTGGATGACAGATAGACTTACGGTCCGTAGTCCATGATCGTCGATCAAGACTCTCTTCAACCACTCTCTGACAAGAGCTATGGATGACCAGCATGGTTTGTAGGTGGAAAATTCGGAGCCAGTTAAAGGGAAATGCAGTTGGGTAGATTTAAAATGATCATAACACTTAGCACAAATTGAATTAGGTCTCTTATGACCTCCCACGTATATATAATTGAATTATCTTTCAATAGACACCAGTTTTGCTAAAAAAAGACGTCCGAGTAAATAGTTATGCCCATTTTAGTAAGGGCCTGCCAAACAGGCCCTCACGACGGACCCAACGACGGGGCGTCGGGCGCAGGACAAACCGTCAGTCCTGGCCGTTGTGAGGCCCGACAACAACTTTCTCATAGCTCTTTTTGACCTTTCCCACTCCGTTTAAACCCTAATTTACGTCGTTTTTACTGTAATTCATTAGATTTTAGTCAGTTTAAGCCTAAAAACATAATTAAAACATATCCAAGTGAAATCATTGAATAAAAACTTAAAAAAATTAGAAGTAAGAAAAGAGAAAAAAGCTCAAGAACCCTAGTTCAAGAAAGCCACAACGTCCAGCAAATCCAGCCCCGAAACTTAAGTAATTTTCCATGGATTTCATCACCAGGTATGTGAGATTTCACTAGTGTGTTCCTTTCACCCATGAGGTCGCTAATTTTCAATCAGATTGTCGATTCTCTTGTCATGATTAAACCTAGGGTTTGTTGAACTTTGATAGATCTTTATGAATTTATTAGGTTTATGTTCTAATTTCATGTTTTTATTGGGTCCTCCCAATGGGGCATATACACCGAACTCCACATTAAGCTCATATGGTTTTATAATCAGTTATAAGTAGCTCCCACAGTTCAGTCAAACTCTCTGCATTGACCATTTACCAATATATTAGGTATTCAGTTTCAACATGTTATAAGTTGGTCATTTAATCTACTTAGCTCAGAAATTAGCACATCACGTTCATATTATTATACTTGTTTTTGTGATTGTTCAATTATGTTTTATTTCAGCTTTACTCTATCCTACATGCACATTACCTTTGAAGTACTGATGCATACGTGTGCTATATCTTCTCGTGATGTAGGTTCAGCTTCTCAACATCCAGATCATGCATAGATCGATTACCCAATCTCCACTTCATTTAATTCTGTGGTGAGTCCTCATTCTCCGAGGACAACAATCATTAGTTTCATTTCAGTCTTTAGTAATTTAGTTTCAGTTTTTGCTACATTTAGCTGGGGCTTGTTCCAGTATTTCTAGTCTAGCTTAGAGGCTATTTTCAAATTCAGTTTAGTATTGAGTTAACGTTTCATTTGTATTAAACTCATTGTTTTCAAATATCTTAGGTATTGAATATGGGTATTCCCCATCTTTTTATTTTAAGTATGATTTAGCTTCCGCAACAGTTTATTATCTTTAGTATGCTCATGATCATGCAAGCAGGGTTAACTTGGGATCACTTGTAGTTCTAGGTTTTATGTCTGCGCCTCGGGGGTAGCTCGGGGTGTGACAAAGACATTTTCAAATCTTAAAACAAAACAAATTTACTTTGTGACACCAAAGTGTCGAGTATCAAAAAGAGGTTTTGTCAAGAGTAGTAAAATGTGATAAAGTAAAGGGAAAATCAAGTATTGGGAAGAGTTCTTTGGATTTTATTGTTGTATGTGAAAAGAAAAGTGATCGGCACATGCTTTTGGTAGCTGATTCTACCATACAATGATTACTAGGCTAAGCTTAAGGTGAAAGAAAGTTCCCTCTTGGGTAACTTACACCATATCAAATGGATTCCTCTTGGACACCCACTCGTCTAAACAAACAAGTGTATGTCTTATCAACCGTCACTCTTTCGACAGTATTGCTTTGATATGGGACTAGGGCTCACCCTCTCGAGTTGAACCTCATATCAACCAATTCCTTAGGGGATCAGTGTAGTGGTCTTAGATTCACAACCTCTCTCTCTCTCTCGCAAGCCAAAAACACATGAGTGACTTTGTATTTGAAACTACCAACACATTAGATTAAACTACAACAATTAAGTGAAATTACCATTAAAAGCAATCTAAATTACAAACAAGCAAGACCCAAAAAAATACTCAACCCATAATTGCTAAATCACACCCCAAGAATGGGGTTCTTTTATCTACATATCAAGTAATAATCAAATATACTTAAAATGATATTTGAATCAAGTGTATATAATAGATAAACCTTAAAAGTAACAAAGGAATGTAAATGGAGAAGACCCACTTCAAAATTTGAAGAAGTTCTTCTTATATCAAGCTTCCACAAAAACCCTCTCCAATGTTGAGAGAAAACTTAATAACAAAACATCAACTGTAATGTTTCACTCTTTAAATTTATTTATGTAAATAATAAAAGAGTTTAATATTTAAATTATTCAGATTTGTTCTGGAGAATCCTTTTAGAGCAGTTAGTCATTATTCTCCGAGTAATTAAGCAAATCTCCCTATGTTTCGTTCAACGCCGCTTGCATGTTTCATTGCTTGTATATGTGTTTTAGATCTATAGGTGAAAATATTTTTCTTCGCAAACTAATTGGAGAAGCGCCGACTAATATTTTTCATCTCCTTTTGATCGACTTCCTTCAGGGATCACTTGCGGTAACAAAAGGTAGAATTTTGCTATACAACAGGTCGCCAAGTTTGTTTGGCGATGTGCACATTTGCAATTTCAACTCTTTTTTATCTATTTTGCGCCTAAGTCTCCATGTTCCTACAAAATTTACAAATATCTTAAACTTAGGAGTTTTTTTCAGATAGTGAGATAAATGAAAAAATCAAGGACCATATTTTAATTCAATTAAGACCTTAGATGAGTCCAATCTGAGGACTCATAAACACCCCAACTGAAGGTTTTGTTTGTCCTCATGTCGAATTCAAGTTCAGCCCTTTAAGTAGGATGTCTCAAATTGTGTTACACAAGCGTCAATAATGAATATGCATAAAGACTCAAATTACTCATACATAGCTCAATTGTATACTCAAAGATTCAAGTTGTGTCACACTATTATCAAAGATTCTCGAGCTCAAAATACTCGCTACTAATGCAAGTTCAAGCTCAAAAAAAGTATTTTCATGCCCTCACAAAAAGAATGATTCCATTTTCACACATGTGACCATCTAAGGATCAGGAATCTGATGCAAAGCTCACACTCATAAAAAGGAACACAATGCATGTTTTCTTCCATAGGGTTGTCCTTATTTTCCAATTGTCATTTGGTTAAGTTCACTCATGATCAGAAAAGTCTTTCTTAGTGTTTTCTTGAGGCTAAGTGCAAAGATATGATTTTTTAGGCTCGGTGAAGTTTTCTTTACCGAGATGTACCTTCACAAAACATCCCATTTCTTCCTTCATTAATCCATAGTCAAGTGCCTTCAGCTCATTATTTTGTTCTTTTCTATCAATTGCTTGGAAATCTGATTTATTCTTGTGCTTTAGTCCTTCCTTTTCACTCTTTTCTTCTTCTTTTTCATTTTCTTCTCTTTTTAATGTAGATTTTCCATTTTTTTAATACCATAGGCTTGCGAGACTTTTCTTGGACTTCTTGACTTCTCCTTTCTTTTCCTACCACGCCCCTAACATAGGCTTTTGGACTAACATTGTTATTCAATTATGCACATCTCAAAAGGATTATAGGTGATGGATACGTAAGGTCTGGATTTCATCAAAGTTTTTCCAAAGAAGAGGTAAGGCTCAGAGGGTGTTCAAGAGAGTTTTATAAGTTCGCAGGTAGGCTATAAAAGAGGTATATGTACAAATTGTCTTACACACTTTGAATGTTGCCTAAGATCATATCAAGAGGTCACTGTTTTAAATTAATCAGAATAAAGGTTCATATTCTAGGATTATTCATCCAAGGTTCAAACTAACCTCACCACATAAGGCATCAACACTTAAGTCAAACAAGTGTGCAATGGTCATTTCAAAGGGATCAATTCGATAATTTGATAATCACAACGAGATGCTAAGAGTTCACATATTTTCTATGTAACTTCATAAGTTCTCGTTGATGCCTCAAATTCATGTTTTTTCTATTAGGAGCAGTTTTCAAGTCATCGGTATTGATGGAAACCAAAACTTAAAGTTATACAAGAATAACCATTTGTAACGCAAAAGGTGCCACAATTTTCAAATGTAAATTTTTTTAGAATTATCAAAATTATTTTGAAATTAGTTACTCAAAATAATGTCTTAAGATCAATCAATCAATCAAAAAATAATTTAAAAACGTAGATTAAATGAGAAAACCCACCTTAAAACACGCGATCATTGAGCACAACAAAACAAGGTGGACGTCATCACACCACAACTTAAAATCATTTGTCCTAAATTGTAAATAAAATACGCGGAACACAATTAAGAAAATTTAAGATAGAGTCTATGATATAAAAGAATCATGTCTATTCCTCGGGACCCGATTTTCTACTCGAAGATCAAGCTCCATTAAATCTAGTAGGGAGTGCGCTTGCGAGAGAGGCTTGAAGAGGAGTGTTTATTATCATTGCATCACTCTCTTCCCGATAAATTTTTTTCATCTCTCTTATTTTCTGCTAGGATCTCTTCATCAGTTTCTTGTTCTGAGTCAGGATCAGCTTCATGTTCCTATCTCTCCTAAAGTAGTTTGAGTCATTTTCGGCGCATCTGAAATTTCTAAAGTGCCGAAACTTGCAGACATATTAGTGGACTTTAAGTAGTCCACTTCCTTTTTAAGTTTTAAAATTTCTACTCGTAGGATTGCAACCTCTTTTGTGGCTCCTTGGTCTTGTTTGCATATTGTTGTCCTTCCTTCTTGATTCTCAATTGTTGCATTTAATAGTTGCATTTAATAGTTGCAATTTTAATCATTCCTAGCTGTACCAATTATATCAATGAAGTAATAGTGATTATCGTACTAGATAAAATTGAAGAAAAAAATCTAGGGAATTGCGCAGCAGTGGGAACACCTGATGAGTTAGAAAAATAAACAGTGAAGCTAGTTGTACTTGGATGACTGAAAATTTGACTGTATTTTGATTCTTCTGTAGGTCTGGAGTTACCATCTCGGGTTCTATTTTTATTATTCTCTTCTTGGTCTTTTAGATATTCGGCTTCTATCTTCTAGATATGTGCAAAGGCTGAAGGAGTTACTTCCATATCCTTCATTGCATCTGTAGGAACTTTGGCTCTTCTGCATACCTCAGTATAAATAATGTGAAAGGGAAAGATGTTTTGCTTTGTTATGCTCACATGTTTATTTATCAAGTTCCCTAGATTTGTTCGCTTATATTTCATAATGCACCCAAGGAAAGCAACTTTAGCATAGGGAAGAACAGATCCATTCTTAGAAGGCACAATTGTGCTACTAATGAACCTGAACCTGTATCTTGCGTCCACATTCAAATCTTTTTTCTCAATCGGGGATCCCTTAGCTATCCTGTCTTGATGATTTTGATCTAAGACTATTGGATCTGGCAACTTTTTCATTTAATTGAATTTCTCATTCTTGATAAAACTTTGACATTGATCCTTAATATGGGTTGACAGTGCGAAAGATGCATTAATAATTTTATTTTCACAAGCAACCTTTCTTCCTCGAACTTCAACATAATCGAATGGTTGAAAGAAGACACCTTCCTCTTTTGTTAAGGTACAATTGCACTATATATATTAAAAATTGCCGAATATAACTTTGAATATAGGGTTTGCGAATCCGAGGAATATCTAGAACTTGTGGTACTTCAAGCATTTATAATTTCTTTATACTTTTTGATGATTACTTCCACTAATAATTTTTTATATTTAATTATCATTCTCAATCCCTCTAATTTTTCTTGATTTCTTGACCTTCGTGAAGGGCCTTGTGTTGATGGTGCTAACCCTATTGCTTGTTCCGTAATTGCACTTTGAGGGTTTCTAATCGGATATGGATCATATATCATCTTTCTTCGGCGTTCTCTCCTTTGGGCCTCCGCTAAGTCATCCTCCTCTGAATCGGTATTGTGATTTTTGGGTTAAAACCATAGGGGCTTGGATTGATTGAAGATATAATTTGATAATTCAACGGCCTTTCCTTTTCGTTTGCCTTTTGGGTGTTAAACTTCTTTTCCTAGTTGATGTGGTATAGTTTCACTAAACACAATTTCCTTTTCCTTTTTTCTGGCTGTTGTGCATCTATTTCTGGAAAAAGATTGAGAATTTATGTTGATGAATATGATAAACTATTTAATTTCAGACAGCTTCAATGATCTATTTCAGAGAATTGCCAAATCCCTTTTGTAAAACAAGGTCATTTGTCTAAAAAATTCAACATGATGTTTGTGGTGGGTCAACGATGAGATATACTACTCCGCTAAATGCCGACAACTTTGGATGAGCTTGAGGGTGTTTGCAAAGAATCATAGTGCAATGTTGAATCTAACGAATATGAAAGTGCGATCAATAATAACATCGGCGTATCATCAACTGTAATAGGCGACAAAAATTTTTATTCCTTGGATGCCCCACTATTCTTAGATCTTCAATTCTGAAATTAAAGGCGATCACTATTAGGACCGAAATAAGTAGGTGTAAACGCGGAAGCTAGCAAAGCAAACCTCAAAAGAGCACGAGTAAGAAGACAACGAGAAATATACCAAAAGACACAAAGATTTAACGTGGTTCGGTCAATCGACCTACGTCCACAAAGGAGATGAGCAATCCACTATAAAATATGAGAGTACGAAATACAGAGAGAAACAACCTCAACCAATTCACTCGGAATACATGGGAGGTTCACACAAGTGATAACGTATCAAGCTTGTGACCCACAAATTCTCCCTCTAACCAAAACTCTCAAAGCCTTTAAGACTACATTGTGAATGCTGATTAAGTTAGAAGGAACATGCCTCTATTTATAGAGTCCTAAACCTTTTCCTACCAAAAAACAGGATTAGTAAATTCAAAACCTTTTCCTAAAAGCAAAACCTATTTATTGTAAGAAATCAGGGCAAATAAAACCCAACAAATCTCCCCCTTGGCCTGAATTTCTGACAAAATAAATTTGTCCACCTTCTTAACTTAATCCTCAACAACTTGCTTCTCCACTCCATAATATCCTATGCAAAATTTTTGTCTCAACACAGAGAACCTCTCTGAAACAATTTCTCCAACAAAATCTTCATTACTGTCAAAAAGGTTGCGGCTAGAACTACACCCGCCAAGATGAACACCTCTTTTTAACCTGGTTCAATCATCGATTATCGAACCACTGAACTTGAGTCCATCATTGAATCTGGCTCTGATACCACTTGTTAGGACCGAAATAAGTAGGTGTAAACGCGGAAGCTAGCAAAGAAAACCTCAAAAGACCACGAGTAAGAAGACAACGAGAAATACACCAAAAGACACAAAGATTTAACGTGGTTCGGTCAATCGACCTACGTCCACAAAGGAGATGAGAAATCCACTATAAAATATGAGAGTACAAAATACAGAGAGAAACAACCTCAACCAATTCACTCGGAATACATGGGAGGTTCACACAAGTGATAACGTATCAAGCTTGTGACCCACAAATTCTCCCTCTAACCAAAACTCTCAAAGCCTTTAAGACTACATTGTGAATGCTGATTAAGTTAGAAGGAACATGCCTCTATTTATAGAGTCCTAAACCTTTTCCTACCAAAAAAAGGATTAGTAAATTCAAAACCTTTTCCCAAAAGGAAAACCTATTTATGGTAAGAAATCAGGGCAAATAAAACCCAACAATCGCAAGATTAATACGCGAACTGCCAAAGAATTTGTTGAGTTTAACCTTGCTCTCCAAATGACTGAACGTGCCCTAATTTTGATCCATGTTCCAAAATCGCTTTTACACATTTCAAAAACATATTTGAACTATGAAAAAGTGAAATTCTAGACAGGTCTAATACACCTCATTATTTATTTAACATCAATTTTACCACAAACTATCTCACACACTCAAATGAAGAATGGTCGGTAAAAAATATTAATCATGACAGATTAGATGGACACACTTTCACAAATCAGGACAACTATTTGAACAATCTACAGTTTTTAGATATAAAAACCATAGATGAGGAGCACTCTTGGACAATGACATTGAGATCTTAAGAAACTAACCTTTTTGTTGTCGAGGATATTGCTACGATTCTAGGTTGCCATATAAATCTACCTATCAGGAATAAATCTGAATCTAAAATAGTAAAGTGAACTAAGAGAATTTAAGAATTAACTAGGTGTTGAGTGATAGGGTTAAAAAGTGACAAGAATGGAAGAATTGTGACTTTCTCGCATTATATGTCTTTCTACATGTGGACATTTAGTGGTGTTATTTTCACACGCCGACTTACTTGGCGTATTGCCAAGTGATTATTTATCTCGCATTCTTGATGTTTATATCAGCAGTGTGAATCATAACCTCTGAAAACGTCGGCGAAACATAAACATGCTTTTTAGAATCGCTGAGTTTTACGCGGATAGTGTTGTACATAAATTATTAGCCAAACGGTTGATTAAACTAAATTCATCCAATCATGTTCTGTGTTTCTAAATGGAAATTTTCTTTGCACTATTTTGTGTTATGCATCTTTTCATGAAACCCTACAACATAGCACAACGTTATTCATCTAAGTTAAAATCTAATAATTTAAAACCTTGGGTTGCCTATAAAGAAGTGCCTTGTATAATGCTGTAGCCCGACGTGAGTCCTCATTCACGTGGCCTGAAGTGCCTTTGGTTGCTTTCCATTGTTAGATCAGAGTTAAGTAACACGTGATTGATAAAGTTCTCAATCAGGTGAATGGATATGACATGTGAGACAGTTATCTAATGCAACAATTTGGCATTCTCTTTCTTCCATACAATGATTCTATCTTGCTTATGAAGCCGTTGGAGAATTAGTAGCAGTGTGTTGTTAATAGGTTCACATTCCTTGCCAACAAAACGTGTGTTTTTCTGGGAAACTATGTATTTCCTTTTCAACCATCTTTAGGATTCCACCTTAGTTATTATGGTGGCTATATTACTAAGTTGAGTTGCCCATGCAATGAGTTTGAAGTCACCCTCGATTTCTTAGTTCACCTTGGATACGTTGATTCTATGTTTTTTTGACATGAATACATAAAAATAGCTAATTGATAAGAAACAAAACTAAAAATATCGTTAATAGTCAGTACACTACAAAGAACTAAAAATTATAAGTAACTCCATTTTCACATGACACAAATCCCCGACAGCAGCGCCATTATGATTCTTCGCATGGTCTACAGGTCACGATAAACGATACTAGTATATAGTATTAGTGTCTAAGAATCGAAGGTACTTTAGTAACCAACTAAGGTTTGGGCCGTGTCTCATGGGAGTGGTAGTGAAAGTAGTAGCTACTTAGAATTTCGTTCTAAATAGTGGTACTTAAAGACATTTTCGAATAATAAAACAAAATAAATTTATTTTGTGACACCAAATAGTCAAATATAAAAAAAAGGATTTTGTAAAGAGTAAAAAAATACAATAAAGTAGAGGGAAAATCAAGTATGGGAAGGGTTCATAGATTACTATCGCTATATGTTAAAAAGTGATGCGTACGCGCTGTCGGTAACTAATTTTGCAAGACACTGAAGACTAGGCTAAGCTTTGGTTGAAAGCAAGTTACCTTTCGGGAAATTTACATCATATAAAATGGGATCTTCTCGGACACCCACTTGTATAAAAAAAATCATCTTATTCTTTATCCACACTCGCTCTTTCGATGAGAGTGCTCAAATAAAGGACAAGGGCTAAACCTCTCGGGCTGAACCTTATGTCGACCTACTCCTTAGGGGATCAGTCTAGTGATCTTAATTTCACGAACTTTCTCCCGTGTAAGTCAAAAACACATGGATGGCTTTGTATTTGCAACTACCAAAGCATTATATTAAACCACAACCACTAGGTGAATTGACCATGAAAATGCAATCTAAGCTACAGAGAAACAAGGCTAAAAAAATTAATCAACCAATAATTGTTAAATAAAACCCCAAGAATGGATTTTTTACAGCTTTACATTAAGTAATAATCAAATATACTTAAAATGACAATAGAGTCAAGTGTGTATAAGAAGTTAAGCCTTAAAAGTTGCAAAGGAAGGTAAATGGAGAGACCCACTTCCAAAATTTGAAGAAGAGCTTCTTTTGTCAAGCTTCCAAAAAAAACCCCTCCAAACTTGAGAGAAAACTTAAGAACAAAATATCAAGTGTAATGTTCCACTCTCTAAATTTATATATGTAAAAGATAATGTGTTAGTATTTATAGATTTAAGAATTTTTTTGGCGAATCCTCTCGGCGCAGTGAGCGTGATTGGCCAACTAATTCGTTAGTATTTATAGATTTCAGAATTGTGTTGGCGAATACTTTTGGCGCAGTGAGCGTGATTGGCCGTATAATTTGGTGAATGCCCCTTTGTTAAGTTAATCACCGCTTGCACATTGTATTCCTTGTCTATGTGTTCTAGTCTGATGGGTAAAAATATTTTGCATTGCGGAACTGATCAGCAAAGAGCCGATTGCTCCTTTTCGTCACCTTTTGTTCCACTTCTTTCAGGGCTCACTTGTTGTAATAGACGATGAAATTTCCTATATGGCGGATCGCCAAGTGTGCTTATGGAATTTCCTATACAGAGGATAGCCAAGTGTGCTTGGCGATAAACATTTTTTCATCTTCAACTCTTTTTCTCCATTTTGCCTCAAAACTCAAATACCTGAAATATAGGTGTTTTTATCATATTTCAAGATAAAATAAACAATCGAGGACACTATTTTTGTCAAATTAAAACCCTAGATGATACCAATTTGAGGACTCTATCATTTTTCTCCTCCCCCTATCCCTAAAGTAGCTCGTGTGCAGACTTCTCAAGTGGAGCCTCTAAAGAAGATTGGGCTTTATTGCCCCTATCACCACCACTATGCATGCTCTTAGGGGTCAATATCATGAATTGACATGAAATAACACACTTTAAAGAACTAGTGGATCAATAACGAAATACACCCGAGTGGTTCTTAAAACACTTAAAATGTGCAAGAGTCCGCTCGCCCCTTATTCCACACAACCTTGAGACTAAGCAAGCCGAACCTAAAAGTTTTGCAAATCCAGGTTTTTCAACTCATTTTTTTGTTGTTTGAAGAGTACTAACAAATGATGGAGCAGGTCAATTTTTCTTTTGTTGAAAAAATAACTTTTTTGGATATCTTATGCTGCCCAGACTCATTACTTGTTGTCTAAGTCTTTTTTATTAAAACACTTGAAAATATACACATGGATCATTAGTTTTGCTATGTCTATGTCCTCTATGAACACGGCAGCATTAACCTCTTTACTTGAAAGACGAGACCACCAATACACAAACAAGTTCATCGTACTCTTCATATCAACAACCATCTCCGGAGCGTAATGGGACGTCCAGTCAACTTGAGGTTGCACTCATGCACACTCATTTATTCCTCCTCAAATGTGAGGAAATCTCTAGCCTTTTCCTCTCTTAGCTCACGAGGAAATAAATGCTTAACATTTGAATCAGTGTAGTTTGGAAGATTCATCCTTATGATCTCATTGATCCTGGATATATAATCTAGATAATCTCAATTTCCTCTTTTTCCCAGCTTGGTTGATTAGAATTTGACTCAAGATCCAGAGATCATTTTAAGTAACTTCTACTTGGGGCTACATTTCTTGTGCATTAGGGCCCCTTGATCCTAAGGATCAACATTCCTCCTAGTAAAACAACCATACTTAGATCTTCATAAAGGAATGATTTTAAAATACACGGAAATGAACGAATTAGAAAAAAAAACATTTATAGAATTGAACTCTATTACAAGAAATAATTATAAAAAAGTGAGATATTTACTAAACATTATAGCCTCTTAACTACAGATGTGGTGTGATTTTTACCGCTAACTAGGACTCTAAAAACACGACTTCATAGATACACCAGTACTCATAAACTATATTCGCTAATACCAATTTTGTGATGCCCCATGCCTACACCTTCGACATAACTGGCACAAAGAGCCATTTCTAGTCCCAAGAGAACCCTTGGACTGGGGAAAGTCTCAGTGGAAAGCGTAGTCAACAATAAGAACCTTAAATAAAATTCAACTCATAAATATATTATTACCAAAAAAAAAATTAGTTTCTCTCAAAGTAGTCTAGAATGTTCAATATAATAAGTATTCAACTCAAGTCTTAAATAATTAATAATATTATGCAATGACTCCTCAAAAAACTACTATCTATGAAGCCTCTAATAACAATAATTAAATTCGGGACAAGACCCATGACATCCTAAAAAAACTGAAAAAGTAGATGGGACTGCTTCGGAAGTATAGAGGCTCACCAAAGAAAATTAGGAAATGCAAGTAGTATCAATGATGCGCCTGTAGATGACCCTAAAATGCTGTATTTTCATCATTAAAAATGTATGGTAAATGGCGTGAGTAAATTGAATGAACGAGAAAGCAAGCAGACTCTAAAGAACAAACATAAGTTTGAACTATAAAAAAGAAGGACATACTCCCCTCATCTCAACTCAACTAAAATGATCTCAAATCAAGGATACTAAATGATACTCAAACTTAGAAGTACTCAAATCAGTTCAATATATAATCAACAATAAAGAGGCATTAAAAAATAGCTTTTAAAACTCTAGGTAATAACTCAAATGCATTTAAAAATATTATCATAAAGTATATTACTTTTATTTGGGAGATTCTCCAACTGACAACCATCGCAATAGGCTATGTGATGATGAAGCATCTAACCCACACATCAAGAACTATCCTATACCTTGCAAGAATATTTGACATATCCACTAAACGGATCGACTAAGCAATGCCTAAAATCAATAAAGAATCATCTAAAATATATGCCCCATTTTAGACACATTGGCACACATGGTATATGAAGACATTGAGTTATCGTCCCCATATTGTCTCTGATACTACTCCTAATAATATAACTTATCCTTATATGTTTAAAAATAGTTCCTCATCCTCAAACTAGGAGATTATTACTAAAAAGGTTCTTTTAAAAGAGATAGTGATCAAAATTCCTCATGAACTCATTAGGAAATCAAAGTTTCCCTTCGTTATAAATGTAAAAATATTTAATCTTGGGAATACTTAGTTCCCGTATATTCGTTTTGAAAATCTTAACTCAACTCTCTTCATATTCATACTCAAGTACTCATGTCTTAAAATAAGTTTTAAATGTTTCTAAGAGACTTTTAAAATTGATTCAAAAAACATTGTTGAACACTAATCATAATTCTATCTTGAATTTTAATATAAATTCAAGAGTTACAATTGGATATTCATGATATCTCAAGTATTAATTGTGGTATTAAGTGTGAATAATGATAAGAGAACATTGGTACGATTCGAGGGAACATATGTGAAAAAATGACAGAAGAGTAAGGACCTGACACTAGTGGCCGCCAACCCCTAAACTACTGAAGATGGTTTTGGGAAAATTGAGTCTCACGATTCTGCAGGCCACAAAATACTGGAAGTGGTTTGGGGCGCAATGAGTAATGTGGTGCCCAACCGCTTGACACGACCCAATTCGGGGAAGCGACTGGCACCCACATTTACCCTCCTATGTGAGCGAACCAACCAATCTAACCTTAACATTTTAATACAATATCAACAAAAGAAATGCGGAAGACTTAAACTCATTAATAAAACAATTCAAACTATTATTAATATCCCCAAAATCTGGAAGTCATCATCACAAGAACATCTATCTCAAATTGCTAAACTAAAACTGTCTAAGAAGCTAAAACAAATACTAGCTAGTCCATGCCGGAAGTTCAAGGCATCAAGACTTGAAGAAGAAGACCCAGTCCAAGCTAGACGCATTAGCTCACCCTGAATTTCCGAAGGTAGTGAAGACTGGCTAGATCTACTGTTGAGTTGAAGTTGACGGAACGTTTGCTACATTACACAAATAACAAAGAAGAAAACATAAAAGTAGGGGGTCAGTACAACCACAAGTACTGAGTAGATATCATCGGCCAACTCAAAATAGGGAACAGTATATATCAATAATAATGTAAATCAACTACAATACTCAACATGTAGCAATAGCAATATTAATTCATCAATAAATACAACCGAGTTCACACATGAGGACTCAGGCCTCAATACCATACTCATTTGGGAATTAAGTTCATTAGATTGAGTATATTCATTATCTTTCAAGATTCATTATCTTTCTTCCTCTTGTGTCGGTACGTGACACTCCGATCCTCATATACTATCCTGGTACCGGAACGTGGCACCCGATCCCCTAATTCATCAAGCCTTCTTTTATACTAAGGCATCATCAATCTCATTATATAATATATCAAGCCTTCTTTTACACTAAGGCATCATCAATCCCATTATATAATTTGTCAAGCCTTCTTTTACACCAAGGCATCATCATTAACAAGTGAATTAGGGTTCTTTCAACATTTGGGATTCAATAGCTTCATCATGCTTTGTTAATTCATCACAATTTCATAATCACAATCATGCAAGCATACAGTTTAAGCACATAGCAGGGTTTACAATACTATCAATACATATCATTCACTATTAAGAGTTCACTACGAATATCGTAAAATAACCATAACCTACCTCCACCGAAGACTAGTGATCAAGCAAATTCCCAAGCTTCTGTTTTCTCCTCCCTCTCGATCAATTTCTCTCTTTCTCCTTGTTCTTTCTGTTTGTTTTATTCAAACCCTCTTTCTCTTACCCTAATTAACATATAATTAAGTTTAAAACAGGACAATAAAACCCACTAATTAACTTAAGGTTACCCCTTTTAACCCCCAAGTAATTAGACTTATTAATATTAACCCTCTAACTTTATAATTAAGGAAAGAATAGTCCAATGCGTCCCTTAAAATGTGTGAAGAAATCTGATTCTGCCTAGGACTTGCGCAACCTGTGACGGCCCGTCGTGCCTGCGACGGTCCGTCACACAGGTCGTCGCAGCCCCTTCGAACTCAAGTGGCCTGTGACGGCCCGTCACACCTGTGATGGTCCGTCCTGCACCTCCGTCACAGATTACTGAGAGTCGATTTTCAGTACCCAATTTTTAGAATTCCTAAGTATATTGAAACGAGACCCTGCGACGGTCCGTCTTGCCTGTGACGGTCCGTCGTGGGGTCCGTGGTTTCAGCCAGTTTTCCCAGAAATAAAATCTGCTGCTCAGAACGACTAAACAGGTCGTTACAATAGATACCTATTTACCCATCGTTCGTCCCCGAAAGATCAAAAGAAGAAAAATGATGGCGAAAAGGAGTACCTGAATCTGTAAACAGATGTGGGTATTTTTCTTGCATATCTGCCTCCTTCTTCCAAGTAGCCTCTTCAACCGGTCGATTCTTCCATTGCACTTTGATGAATGCAATCTCTCTCGACCTCAACTTGCGAACTTCTCTATCTAATATGGCAACCGGTTCCTCCTCATAAGTCAAATTCTCATCAAGCAAAACTGAATCCCAACGGATAATGTAGTTTCCATCTCCATGGTATCTTTTCAACATGGACACATGAAATACCGGATGCACTCCGGACAGCCCTGGGGGCAAGGCTAATTCATAAGCCACCTCCCTTATTTGCTTTAGTACCTCAAATGGTCCAATATACCTTGGACTTAGCTTACCTCTTTTGCCAAACCGCATCACCCCTTTCATGGGTGAAACCTTCAACAAGACTTGTTTACCCTTCATGAACTCCAAGTCTCTAACCTTTCGGTCTGCATACTCCTTTTGTCTACTTTGTGCCGCTAGAAGCTTTTCTTGAATGCCCTTCACCTTATCTAACGAATCCCTCAAGAGGTCAGTACCCCAAGGTCTAACCTAAAATGCATCAAACCACCCAATGGGAGATCTACACCTCCTCCCATACAATGCTTCAAATGGGGCCATATCAATACTGGAGTGATAGCTATTATTGTATGAAAACTTCGCCAAAGGTGAGAAGCTATCCCAATGTCCACCAAACTCTATCACGCATGCACGAAGCATATCCTCCAACACTTGAATCGTTCGCTCAGACTGACCATCGGTCTGAGGGTGAAATGCAGTGCTAAGGTCCAACCTAGTACCCAATTCGGCATGCAATGTTTTCCAAAACTTAGAAGTAAACTGCGTACCTCTATCTGATACGATGGATAGTGGAACCCCATGCAATCGAACGATTTCTGAGATGTAGATTTTTGCTAACTTCTCTGCATTGTAAGTCACCTTGACCGGAATGAAATGAGCAGACTTAGTTAACCTATCAACAATCACCCAAATGGAGTCATACTTACCCATTGTCTTTGGAAGACCAACCACAAAGTCCATTGCGATTCTCTCCCACTTCCATTCAGGCATGGGCATTCTCTGAAGCGTTCCTCCGGGCCTTTGGTGTTCATACTTTACTTGTTGACAGTTTGGACATTTGGCAATAAAGTCAACAATATCGCGCTTCATTCTACTCCACCAGAAATGTTGCTTTAGGTCGCGATACATCTTGGTTGCACCCGGATGTATAGAATACCTTGTACTATGGGCCTCTGTCAGAATAGTGTTGATCAAATTATCGACGCGGGGTACACATACCCTTCCCTTAATCCTCAAAACACCTTCCTCATCAATTGTTGCTTCTTTAACCTCTCCTTGCAACACTTTATCTCGAATGCGGACCAATTTCTCATCATCAAACTGCTTCCCCTTAATCTTCTCAAGGAAGGAGGATCTTGCCTCCACACAAGCGAACAATCCTCCCTTATCATTTACTTCTAACCTCATGAGGTCATTAGCCAAAATCTGCACTTCTCTAGCCAATGGGAGTCTAGTAGCTTGCAAGTGAGCTAGACTTCCCATGCTTCCCGCCTTTCTACTCAAAGCATCTGCCACAACGTTCGCCTTCCCCGGATGATACAAAATAGCAATGTCGTAGTCCTTCAGTAGTTCCATCCATCTCCTCTGTCTCAAATTCAAGTCTTTCTGAGTGAAGACATACTGTAGGCTATGATGGTCCGTATAGACCTCACACTTAACCCCATATAAATAATGCCTCCATTGCTTCAATGCAAACACTACCGCGGCCAATTCTAAGTCATGAGTTGGATAGTTACGTTCATGCACTTTTAATTGTCTTGAAGCATAAGCAATCACATTCTTCTCTTGCATTAGCACTGCACCCAAACCCGTATAGGATGCATCACAATAGACAATGAAATTCTTACCTTCCACTGGCAAGGTAAGGATAGGCGCGGTAGTCAACAAGGTCTTGAGTTTCAGAAAGCTTTCCTCACACTCATCCGACCATACAAATGGAACATTCTGCTTAGTCAAGTTCGTCAATTGGGAAGCAATAGAAGAGAATCCCTTGACAAATCGGCGGTAGTAGCTAGCTAACCCAAAAAAACTCCGTATTTCTGACACATTAGTGGGTCTTACCCAATTCCTCACTGTCTCAATCTTAGAGGGATCCACCATTACTCCATCCTTAGAAACCACATGCCCCAAGAAGGACACAACATCTAGCCAAAACTCACACTTAGAGAACTTGGCATAAAGCTTTCTCTCCCTCAACATTTCCAATACAATTCTCAAATGCTCCTCATGTTCCTCCCTACTTTTAGAATATACCAGTATATCATCTATAAATACGATCACAAAGAGATCCAAATACGGCTTAAATATCCCATTCATCAAGCTCATGAAAGCAGCGGGGGCATTTGTAAGACCAAAGGACATCACTACAAATTCATAATGCCCATACCTAGTCCGAAAAGTAGTCTTTCGCACATCCGTTGCCCGTATTTTCAATTGATGATAACCGGATCTCAAGTCAATTTTAGAGAAGACACAAGCACCTTGTAACTGATCGAACAAGTCATCAATGCGAGGAAGAGGATACTTGTTCTTAATAGTTACCTTGTTCAGTTGTCTATAGTCTATGCACATCCGAAAACTCCCATCCTTCTTCTTCACAAACAAAACTGGAGCACCCCAAGGAGATGCACTTGGTCTAATGAAGCCTTTGCTCAACAACTCCTGAAGTTGTGCCTTTAACTCTCTTAACTCCGCGGGAGCCATTCTATAAGTGGGTATAGAAATGGGGCGAGTGCCCGGTTCCAAATTAATGCAAAAGTCGATATCCCTATCCGGTGGCATACCAGGAAGATCTGCAGGGAACACATCCAAAAACTCACAGACTACCGAAACAGACTCAATCGAAGGTACTTGGGTAGTGTCGTCCTTGAGATGTGCCAAGAAAGCTAAACACCCTTTACTAACCATTTTCTTAGCACGAAGAAAGGAGATAATACGCACCGGATTGGAAGTGTAGTCACCCTCCCACACTAACGGGTCTGTCCCAGGCTTGGCTAATGTCACCGTTTTAGCATTACAATCCAAAATCGCAAAATTCGGAAAAAGCCAAGTCATACCCAGAATTACATCAAAATCAACCATTTCTAAGATAACCAAATCTACATAAGTGTTGCTCCCCACAAAGTTCACCAAACAAGACCTATATACCTTTTCAACTACCACAGACTCACCCACCGGAGTAGAAACACGAATAGGCATGTCAAGTAATTCACAATGCAAATTTAGACCATTAGCAAATGATTAAGATACATATGAAAACGTGGAGCCAGGGTCAAATAATACAAATGCCATGCAATGACAAACCAAAAGATTACCTGTGATAACAGCATCCGACGCCTCCGCTTCAGATCTCCCAGGGAAAGCGTAACAATGGGGCCTATCATCAGTCTGTCCGTTGCCCCTACCATGTTGTGTCGTAGTGGCTCCAATTTGCCCATCACCTCTGCCATTTTGGTTACCACCATTACCTCGGCCACCACGCCCTCCAGAATCACGGCCTCTACCATGACCACCTCTACCTCTAGCTAGTGGGGTTCTGTAACTCTGGTTTGGACAATACCTCTTAATGTGTCCAATCTCCCCACATCCATAACATTCTCTGGGTTCACGCATCGGCCTCTCATAGAAATGTTAACCGGTCTGAGGTGGACCCCCAACTACAGTCTGTAGTGAAGACTGAATTGGTCGAACTGAGTGACCTCCGGATCTCTATCCTGTAGAGTAAGAACCATTAAACTCACCTCCCCTTCGAAACCTTTTTGATGTCGATGTCGTGGTGAAGTCATCTGGTTTCACTCCTTCCACCTCTGTCACAAAGTCTACCACCTCTTGGAAGGATGTTGCCGTTGCCGCTATCTGTAAGGCTGAAATACGCAATTCTGACCTCAACCCCTTCACAAAACGGTGGATCCGTTCTTGTGGACTGAAACAAAGTTGGGTGGCATACCTGGATAATGCATGGAATTTGGCCTCATATGCGTTAACCGTCATCCTACCTTGCTCGAGACTCAAGAACTCATCCCTTTTTCTATCTCTCAAAGTCCTTGGGATATACTTCTCCATAAACAGGGTAGAGAATGATTCCCAAGTCA
Organism: Solanum peruvianum; assembly: GCA_027705065.1. NCBI lineage: Eukaryota > Viridiplantae > Streptophyta > Magnoliopsida > Solanales > Solanaceae > Solanum > Solanum peruvianum. Next base: position 45,021,620 of record JAKWJD010001761.1, read on the forward strand.
TAGGTGGTGCCTCTGTTGGTTGACACTCAACATGTGACCGCCACAACATTTTGGCGTTCCCTTGAAACTGATAGCTCACGAACTCAACGCCAAACCGTTCTACTATACCCATCTTGTGTAGTAGCTCATGACAATCAACAAGAAAATCGTAGGCATCCTCTGATTCTGCGCCCTTAAAGACTGGAGGTTTCAATTTCAAGAACTTACTGAAAAGTTCATGCTGATCATTTTTCATAATAGGCCCAGTAGTCAGACGTGGAAATGTGCCTATTCCCAATGATGCATCCATGCGGGGAGCCATAGTAGCCGCATGTCGTACCTCTAAAACCGGAGGTGTTGGTGCAGAAACCACTGGAGGTGCCTGACCCTGATCGGATAACCCGCTAAGATAAGCAAGTACCTGGTTGATCATCTCTGGGGTAGGTTGGGGTGGCATTTCCTCATTTTGCACTTGTTCATTCTCCCCTTCCTCACCCTCTCTTACTACCTCCTCAGTCGGTGGAGGAGTCATCGCCCTAGCCTCAGATGGACTAGGTGCTCGTCCCCTTCCCCTAGAGGACGTCCTCCCACGACCTCTACCGCGGCCCCTTGCCACTGTTCTTCCTCGAGCCACAGCCCCAGTGGCTGGCTCAGATGTTTCTTGTCTTGCCGTTGTTGCTGCTGGTGCGGTCGTTGCTCTAGTTCTAACCATCTGCGAAATAGAGTGAAGATGGTCAGATACCAATTTGTATCACCTAGATACCAATTGGACTCAAGTAGTAGCACGAAAGAAAGAATGAAAGATTGGAATTTTCCTAAAGTCTTATAGCCTCTCAAAGAAAAGTAAAGGCGTCCCCCTACCGTTCCTTAAGACTCTACTAGACTCGTTCTTGCGTGATGAGACCAATGAACCTAATGCTCTGATACCAAGTTTGTCACGACCCAATTCGGGGAAGCGACTGGCACCCACATTTACCCTCCTATGTGAGCGAACCAACCAATCTAACCTTTAACATTTTAATACAATATCAACAAAAGAAATGCGGAAGACTTAAACTCATTAATAAAACAATTCAAACTATTATTAATATCCCCAAAATCTGGAAGTCATCATCACAAGAATATCTATCTCAAATTGTTAAACTAAAACTGTCTAAGAAGCTAAAACAAATACTAGCTAGTCCATGCCGGAAGTTCAAGGCATCAAGACTTGAAGAAGAAGACCCAGTCAATTAGCTCACCCTGAATTTCTGAAGGTAGTGAAGACTGGCTAGATCTACTGTTGAGTTGAAGTTGACGGAACGTTTGCTGCATTACACAAATAACAAAGAAGAAAACATAAAAGTAGGGGGTCAGTACAACCACAAGTACTGAGTAGATATCATCGGCCAACTCAAAATAGGGAACAGTATATATCAATAATAATGTAAATCAACTACAATACTCAACATGTAGCAATAGCAATATTAATTCATCAATAAATACAACCGAGTTCACACATGAGGACTCAGGCCTCAACACCATACTCATTTGGGAATTAAGTTCAATAGATTGAGTATATTCATTATATTTCAAGATTCATTATCTTTCTTCCTCTTGTGTCGGTACGTGACACTCCGATCCTCATATACTATCCTGGTACCGGAACGTGGCACCCGATCCCCTAATTCATCAAGCCTTCTTTTATACTAAGGCATCATCAATCTCATTATATAATATATCAAGCCTTCTTTTACACTAAGGCATCATCAATCCCATTATATAATTTGTCAAGCCTTCTTTTACACCAAGGCCTCATCATTAACAAGTGAATTAGGGTTCTTTCAAGATTTGGGATTCAATAGCTTCATCATGCTTTGTTAATTCATCACAATTTCGTAATCACAATCATGCAAGCATACAATTTAAGCACATAGCAGGGTTTACAATACTATCAATACATATCATTCACTATTAAGAGTTCACTACGAATATCGTAAAATAACCATAACCTACCTCCACCGAAGACTAGTGATCAAGCAAATTCCCAAGCTTCTGTTTTCTCCTCCCTCTCGATCGATTTCTCTCTTTCTCCTTGTTCTTTCTGTTTGTTTTATTCAAACCCTCTTTCTCTTACCCTAATTAACATATAATTAAGTGTAAAAGAGGACAATAAAACCCACTAATTAACTGAAGGTTACCCCTTTTAACCCCCAAGTAATTAGACTTATTAATATTAACCCTCTAACTTTATAATTAAGGAAAGAATAGTCCAATGCGTCCCTTAAAACGTGTGAAGAAATCCGATTCTGCCTGGGACTTGCGCAACCTGTGACGGCCCGTCGTGCCTGCGACGGTCCGTAACACAGGTCGTCGCAGCCCCTTCGAACTCAAGTGGCCTGTGACGGCCCGTCACACCTGTGATGGTCCGTCCTGCACCTCCGTCACAGATTACAGAGAGTCGATTTTCAGTACCCAATTTCAGAATTCCTAAGTATATTGAAACGAGACCCTGCGACGGTCCGTCTTGCCTGTGACGGTCCGTCGTGGGGTCCGTGGTTTCAGCCAGTTTTCCCAGAAATAAAATCTGCTGCTCAAAACGACTAAACAGGTCGTTACACCGCTATACCTAGCTTTTGACGAATTGTCTTTTTCTTTTTCCATGTCTAACTCACGTAAAATCAAACAATTTTTCTAAAACCCTTCAAAATAATAAATCCAACATAATTAAAATAAATATCAACTCAAAATTACTCAAGAACAATACACAAACACAATATCCTCATCTCAAGAACTCAACAAAACTTCATATTAAAGAATGAAGCACACAACTTCAAGAAACTCAATATAACAAATCTAATGGTTGAAATTTGTAAATCTACTCATGATTATCATGTGAATGATGAGTTCAGGATTTCGAATCATTTAGGACCATTTTTATATTGATTTAGTATCCCCATATTTTTAATTTGTACCATAAAATGAAGTGGAATCCTAGATTTTAAGTTATATGGATTAAGAAACTATGAAAGGACACTAACAGGAAAAAAGGAACAAAAAACTAAAGGAAAGAAGAAAGGCAAGTCTTCTGATTTCAAAGAGAACTTGGAGAATCGCCGAATGACTAGCTTGACCTTCTAAAGTTCTAGTGTGCCATCCATGATGTAAGCAACCAAGTCGGTGATATAAAGGAGTAGTCGAAGAATCGCCGAGAAGTTCGATGATTCAAAAAGAGATCGCCCAAACATAAAAAAAAAACTTGAGGATACTGAGTGACAAGGAAATAAGGCGATGGAAGAGATTAATGGGCGGTTCACCGAGTGGTTTGGCAATCCCCACTTACTTCGACAAATGGATCTTTGTGGCATATTTTTTGAAACAATAAGTTACATTTTGAAAATTTATTTTAGAATGTTAGACATGTTGGAAAAGTTACATAGACTGGACTTAGAAAAAATTTAATTAGAACACTTCTCTGTAGTTTTTTCATTGTTTTGAAGAACTCAAGAGATTTATTGTGGAGATCTTTGCAGTGGGTTTTGACTATTCTGCAAATTGAACATTTTAAAGACTAAATATATTTTACCTAGTCAATGGATACTTAATTAGTAAACAATTTTACTATTGTATGTTGTTTGGATTAAACCCCAATTCTTGGGGTGTGATCATGTGATTATGGGTTTAATTAGTTTAGGAGTATTGTCAATTACTTATTTAAATTCTAATTAGAAGTAAGTTTATTGATCAATTATAGTTTAATTTACTAATTTATAGTTGTAAATGTAGTTCTAATTTTGTGTTCTTTGATTGCATAAAAGAAAACTTTTAGAACAATGATTATTTATTTATAAATTTTAGGTATTAAGTTTAGCTAGGTTTAGCTCGAGAGGGTAGATTCTAAACTCAATCCTACCAATCTAGTTCTAAATAGTGGATGAATTAATGTTTGGGTTGTTCTTCATGGTTATTCTTGTTGATGTTTGAAATTAATCATTTCATTCAGGATGGTTGTTTGACAAAATGTTATCTCCATTTTAGTCTATCCTACTAACTAATATTTATTTGTTTACTAGTAGTTTCAATTACCCATATACAAAAATTTTCCTATAATTTATCATATCCTGAGAATCCCTCTCCCAATTTTTATTTCAAAGTTTATTGTGACTGCTCTATAGTTGATACTTGAAAACCAAAACACCCATCTGACATTTGTGTTGCCTTTTTAATTTGACATGTATTTATTGATAATTTGTATTTCTAGGGCTGATCAGACCACATTTGTACATCATATTTGAATTTGAACACATACCTTTTTTGGGTTGCTTCTTATGAGGATCCCCATGAGCTCATCGAATATTTTGTTGATATTTGTAGACTTCTACATCATAGGAATGTTTCTTGTTTAAGAACATATCGCAAGAATTGGTCAATTTGAGGTTGTTCCCAGTATCTCTGGTGGGTGAGGCAAGCAAGTGGTTGGCTGAGTTTCCAAGACACTCCATCACTTTTTTGATGAAGCTGATCATAGTGTTCCACGTGATATTTTCACTCCAACAAAGATGATGATATTTAGGGACAAAACTCAAGGTTTGAAAGGCTTGGAGGGTGAGAAGATCCACAAAACGTGGCTTTGGTGCTACAATGCCCAACTCATGGGCTTCCTAAGAATGTGCTTTGATAAAACTTCTATAAGAGTCTTGGTTCGGTCAAGAAATGTGTTTTTGATCAACTTATTCCCTGTGTTATAATGCGAAAATCCTATGACGTAGCTTTCATTCTCTTTGACTGCATGTTCAATATGAACATTGCATGGAACAATCGTGTGGACCAAGTCTCTCCTCCGAAATTTAGAATGACAAAGGATCGTACCAAAAATATCAATGAAGATACAAAAAACATGGCAAAGATAATGACCCAGATGGATATTTTATGTAAAAATGTACATTGACTTTTAGTATCTAGGCATTACTTCCCCAATGTAGGTTTATTATTATTAGACTTTTATTTCGGAGTTTATGTGAAATATTATTCTTTTTTTTGCATTTAATTTTCTTCCTTAGCTTATATACTTTAGTTTTTGTATTAGTTGCTTTGTTTGGATTGTAGTATTGGTTTTCCCACAAGAGGGTTTGTGTGGGTGCAACTAGCGATGGTCAGGGTCCGGACAAAACTTGTATTAGAGCATAGGTTCATTGATCTTGATGTACCAAAATACTTCTAGTTGAGTCTCTTGGTACATTACAGAGAATCCAATATTTTTCTTCGAGAGGATATCTGACTTGTATGAAATCTCTTTATTTTCTATTGTTTGTATCGTGCTATAACTTGATTCCAATTGGTATCTTTCAATTAAAATTTCTATCTAATCTCTTTCATTACTATGGTTGCAGATGGTTAGCACTAGATACAACGACATCAAGCTTGTCGCTTCCGTTAATGCTCTTGCTAAAGAATATACAACAAGAGGTTGTGCTTAAGGTAGGGGTAAAAGAAGAGATAAGGGTAGAGGCCATGGAAGACTAGTACCTATAAATATAAGGTACCGATCATAAACACTCCCTATAATGATGCCCCTCTCATACATCGTGAACATATAAATGATGATATTGAGGTTGAATATCTATATGAGGTTGGAAAAGAGGAAGAGGTGTTGGCTGAGACTATCGCTTTCCTCCCATAGACACAGTAGTAGGTCAATAGAACATGTAATTATTTGAAGTATTGGCTGGTCCTAAAGTGCTTCCATTTGTTCAAGCATATGGAGCTCTTACAAATCCCCCAAATTCTATCACTTCTATGAAGGTGGATGGAAATGTAGGTACTGGGGCTTTCTTCACTCCTTTATTGGGTTTCATTATGACTTGTAATGAGCATGAAATGTTGACTATGTTTTTGAAAATAAAGCCTCTTGTATTTCTTGGTTTGGAGAGATAGAATGCTTATGAGTTTATCTTAGACTGGTATAAGAGTCTTAACAAATTTGGAATTATTTATCAATATCGGGTTGAGTTTGTGAGTTTTAAACATCTATGTGAGGCTAATTAGTGGTGAAGAGCATAAATGGAATGCAAATCCTTAGTCTTTCCTCGACTTACTTGGACCTAGTTTCACATTTTGATTTTTGGATAAGTATCTATCTAGGACTTTGTTGGATCGGACAGGTGGTATGTTTGTGGCTGCTTATGAGGAAAAGTTTCATGCATTGTCTAGATATGATACACACTAAAGGACTACTACGGAAGAATGAATACATTTATTTATTAATTGACTAAATTCTGAGTTACAGGTGTTATTTGTTCACATGAACCTCTACAAGGACAAGCGTTAACAAGGTTATAGACTTTGTTAAAGAAGATGGAGGGGGTGAGACGGGACAGTTAGGCTTGGGCATTGGCAAAAACAAGAAGATTTCAAGGCACTTACAGGTAAGGGTTCAAGGAAGACAACACCTGCAGCTAGGCCAATTCAGTCCGCCATGCCTGCCTCTACTGGCAATTACTTGGAAACATCATCTTATAATTTCATTCAAGATAGGCAGGGAGTGGAACCTTTGAAAAGAGGAAGACCATATTTTTACTGTACTTGCTACAATTATGGAGAACTTCGCCATATGAGTAGACATTTTCCCCACCCACATGTGTTGGAATCTGCACAACAACCATCTAGAGAATTGGTACCTACGGGGAATGATAGTAATGGTAGATGACGTCTACAAGGTTAACGAAGAGGTAATTAACAAGACTATGGGGTATATAAGAAATGGTAACGCAAGTTGAGGTACCGCGCAACTAGGCAAGGAAGTAGCTCATCAAGATGATCAGGCTCACTTTTATTCTTTTCTTGAAAATAATTTTTTTTCTTGACCGGATGACAAATGTATTATTTGATTTAGGTAGTACTTACTTTTGTATAACCGGGAGACTTTTCATAATTTTTTATATGAATTGTGATATACTTGATGCCACATTCCTATTTCTATTCCTGTTGGGATGTTTGTCACAGTCACCAATGTATAACATGTTTGTTCTATTTTGTTTAATTCTTTCAGACTTGGGCTGATTTGGTGCTTTTAGAAATGAATGACTTTAAAATAATCCTAGGCATGACTAAGTTGTCTCCTTATTATGTTGTGCTTAATTGTAATAGTACGTCTATAACTCTAGATATTTAGGGAAGGAAAAAAAAGAGTTGGAAGAGGTTTAGAAGCCTAAACAAGCTAATATCATATATTCTAATCGGGCTAGAAAATATGTGGGTAAGGGTTGGTTGGCTTATTTATCTCAAATAACAGATGTTGAGGTTGAAATTCCATTTATTGTGTCTATTCCTCTTGTTTTTTAATCTAGCAAAGTGTTGCCTAACGATTTGACTAGTATGCCTCAGGATAGAGATATAGATTTCTGTATTGATTTTGAAGAACGTACTCATACCATTTCTATTCATTCACATAGCATGGCTCCGACAAAATTAAGAGAGATCTAGACTTAAATCCACGAATTTCTTCATAACATATTTATTCATACTAGTGGTTTCCCATGGGGTTCTCTAGTTTTGTTTGGTAACAAAAATGATGGCAGTATGAGAATGTGTACATATTGCCAACAATTAAATAGGATCACTATTCAAATTAAGTATTCTTTTATTCAAAGATAAAATATTTTTGACCAATTTCAAGGTGCATCAATTTTCTCTAAGATTGACCTAAGGTTTGTCTACCATTAGTTGAAAATTAGGCATGAGGTTGTGCCAAAAAGTGCATTCAAACTCGCTATCGGCACTGTGTGTTTCTAGTTATGTCGTTATAAAATACCTCCAACTTTTATGAGTTTAATGAATGGGGTGTTTAACCCATTGCTTGATTCGTTCTTCACAGTATTAATTGATGATATTTTGGTCTATACGAAAAGTGCGGAAGAATATTCCGACCATCTTTCTATTGTTTTGGATGTTCTTGGAAAATAAATGTTGTATGCAAAATTCTCTAAGTGTGAATTATGCTTAACTTCGGTTGCATTTTAGGGGCATGCAGTTTCCAAAAAAGGGGTAATGGTAGATCCCCAAAAGATTGAGGAGGTTAAGAATTGAATTCGACCTAGTTCGGTGACGGAAGTTAGGAGTTTAGTGGGGCTTGCAAGATAATATCGTCGATTTGAGAAGAATTTTTCTTCTATTGCCACTCATTTTAAAATTTTTACAAAAAGGAGATATGGAATGGACTGAGGAATGTTAAAATAGCGTACAAAAGCTCAATACTCTCTTGAACACTGCACCAATCTTAGCATTACCAATTGAAGGAAAATATATTATTATTTATTGTGATACTTCACATTATTTTTTGGGTGTTATGTAAATGCAGGATACGAAATTTGTCGCTTATGCTTCATTCAATTAAAAGTACAAGAGAGAAATTACCCAACCAATTATTTGGAGTTGGGAGTGGTAGTTTTTGCGCATAACATTTGGCGGCATTACCTCTATGGCTTAAGTTTGAGGTATTTACTAACCATCATAGTCTGCCACACATGTTCGCTAAAAGGATCTAAATTGGAGACAACAAAGATGGATAGAGTAACTTAAATATTATTATTTCACCATTCAATACCCTCCACATAAGGATAATGTAGTAGCAGATGATTTGAGTCAAAAAAACGGTAAGTGTAGGTACTTTAGCTTGCTTCAGTGTAACTAGACGACCTTTGATTAAGGAAATCCAGACCTTGGAGTATAAATTCAGGAAATTGGACATCTCATAAAAAGGTGTTGGATTAACTAGCATTGAAGTAAGGGAAAGGTTTATGAAACAAATCAAGGCATAGCAATTTGAGGATGAAAATATTAATCAACTCAAAAATAAAACTACGACTGGTAAGTCACAAGAGACCACTCGGAAGGTGTGCTTAGATTTAAAGGAAGGATATGTCTTCCTCGACCTGATTACTTGATTCAAAAGTTGTTCATAGAATCCTTTGTTTCGTGAAATTCTACTCAGATGGGGTGACCAAGATGTACCAAGAATTTAAAAGAATTTATTGGTCGCCGTGCATGAACAAGGATATGGTGGAATTCGTGGATAAGTGTAAAATTGTCTACAAGTGAATTATGAAAATCAAAAGCCTAAATGGTTTCTTCAAAGAATGGAAACTCTAGAAATGAAGTAGGAAAGGATAGCCATGATTTTGTTGTTGGTCTTCCTAATACATCGGGAAATTTGATTTTATTTTGGTAGTGGTTGATAGATTAACTAAGGCTACCGATTAAATTTTAATAAGAATAGATTATAATGCTGAAAAAATTTCTATGGTATATGTAAAATAAATATAAGGTTTCATGATGTTCCCATTTCTACTCTCTCAAATTGTGATACACAGTTTACTTCCATGTTTTGAAGGAAATTCCATGATGAATCGGGCACAAAATTCCCTTTTACCAATTTGCATCCGTACATGGACGGGAAACTGGAGAGGCCTTCAAGTGTTAGAGGACATCTTGAGGCCATGTGTAATAGATTTTTGAGTACATTGTATTATTTCATGCCTTGGTGAGAGTTCTCTTATAATAATAGTTATCACTCAAGCATTGAATGACATCGTTTGAGGAATTATCTGGGAGAGGATATAGATCACACATAGGATGGTTTGAGGTTGGAGATTTGAAACCACTGGGGGTTGGTTTAGTAAAGGACTCTCAATATAAGGTGAGGAGTATTAAACCTAAGCTTTTAGCAGCCCAAAGTAGGTAGAAGAAGTATGCAGACCATAACGTAAGAGGCATGAAATTTTAAACCCGCGAATATGTCCTTCCTAAGGTATCACCAATTAAACGGCTGATGTTATTTGGAAGGAAGGGCAAGGTAAGTTTTCCATACAAGGTCCCTTTGAGGTTATTGATTGTGTAAGACTAGTTGCGTATACGTTGACCTTACATCCTAGCCCATCGGAAGTTCATCTGGTCTTTCATCTTTCCATGTTAAAAAGATATCGTGGTAACGATGATTATTTCATTAAGTGGACCTAAATTGTTGTCATGACCAGAATCTAGACCCCACACGAGATCGACATTGTTGACATCTCAGGGGTCGCAGACAAGCCTACATACGTAGATCATACTTCATCTAGATTAATTTTAGCAGAAAAGTTGAACTTTTTGTCTTCTTACTTCATGCTAAATACGTTAAACTTAACATTATAGGCGTTCACAAATCAACCATCTTATATAGAGATAATCAAATGTAAGAAATAGTTCGTAGCTGCATTAAATGTGTACTTGCCAAAATGACACCAATACAAAGTATGAAATGAAAGTGGAAAGAAACACTAGTGGAACATGCTCAACTAGCTAAAGCCTACATCTAAGCTAGATAATAACGGTATACATCCTCAAAAGCATGAGGCCTTCCAAGTCCGCATGAGAGATCCACGTCCAGATAGCTGCAACGTGAACCTGTAAGCTCTAGAGTCCACCTGTGCATGCACCTAAAAATATAGAGTTGTATGAGATTAGTACACACTTGTACTAAGTATGGGTATATGCAAGCACACACAAAGAACAAGCATGGGAAATGATAGCTCTTTCCTAAAAACATAATTATTGGATGTCAAGTCAGTGGACTTGCCAAATTGAGATTAGGAAAGTGAGTGAACTTTCCAAATTTTTATCAGGATAGTTTATGATTTGTTGAAATTTTGATTAGGAAACTTATGCCATGAGTGTAACGTGCATCATCATACTTAACATTTTGCACACATCACACAACAGCTTACACATAAAACATATTATAATTCATATAACACATAATGTTGTTCATTAAGACTTTACAAAAATGAGGGCTCAACATATGGGACATCAACTAAAGAGTTTGCTAAAGAAAACACCGAGTCTGATTCATTCATTCATACGTACTTCATTTCATTTCGTTCACGGGCCAGTGTAAACACCAGCTATACCTAGGATATCGTTTATGACTTTCATCGGGTTAGTTGTGCAATGAACAAGAATGACCTAATATCATTGCTTGAATCTAACTCACCTATTGATTATCCTATCCTAACACCTTTAGTATCATTCTTTTCATTATGTGCATCATTTGAGGCTAGCCTCGTTCGTCCATTGGGAACTTTAACATTAACCGACATAGATCATCTCAGCATCATGAAACCCAGTGTCATAAAATCCCACACTTAAAAGAGGTGAATCACTGGCTAAAGTGACCCAAAACATGCTAGCGTACATGGGAATTGAACCCCGCCAGATTCCTATATTGGCAGTATATGTTCGAAGACTAGGAGATATAAGGAGACCCATACCCGGCATGTCGGACAGTCTCATCTCATGAGAGTTACGTGAACCTCTGCCCTTCTGGAGAGAAGGCATTACCTCTCATAGCTAGTCTATCGGTGCTCAATATAAAGTTCCATTATATTCAACTCATACAACAAGGAAGATGACTTCTACTACGAGGACATCATAGCTCAATAGATGATTTCTCATCTCATCACTAGTATTAAGTGTGTTAATCTCAGTACTTTAATTAGAGTGTTCATAGAGACTGGTCTCTTCATTAACTTTACACTCTCATAGGTGAGTACGTTTTGATAACATTTACATAGGCTCATTTGAGATTGCCCTCATATTTTACATTAATCTCACATCATGTTGTCACCACATTCGTTATCATTAGCACATTTTCCCTTCATAGTTAATCACTCCTTTTTACGTGAATGTTCATCTCATCATATGCTAATAAACTTGGCCATTTTGTGTGTTTCACCGTCTTACTTAACCCTTGTAGGGTTTCATCATTTCATTGTCCGTTTCTTAATTTCATTGTTCATTTCATCATATGCTAATTCACTTAGCCATTTAGTGTATTTTACACTCGTACTTACCCCTTCTAGGGTTTCATCATTTCATTACTTATATCTTAGGTTCACTTACTTTTAAATGTATGCTAGACTTATGGTCTATACATTCAAGCCATGGTGATTCATTCATACATTGTCTAAGTGACTCATATTTACCCAAAATTATGTGGTACAAGACTTATGCATCTTGTAGATATTCCAAGATATTGATGTTGATCTTTAGACGCAGTATTCATTAAATATTTACTTAAGTATGACTTTTGTGTCGATACGGAATTGGGCAAGGGAACCCGATTTCGAATCTCATGGACAACACTTAATCTTATTTTAAACTTGATAATCATATTTTTCACATTTGGGGGACTCTAGTTCGATCCCCATCAACCCCATAATATTTCCTTTCTTTTTCTCCTCTCCTTTTTCATTTAAGTAAAGGAGGTTGTGGGTGCAATCCCCTACAAGCTCATTATTTTTCTTTTATTTTATCTCTTAACTTTATCACCTATCCAAGAGGTTGTGGTTTCAATCCTCACTCTCAACATTTATTTTCTCCTTTATTTTTCTCCTAACTCTCTCATCCATTCAAGAGGTTGTGGATTAAATCCTCACTCACCACATCTATTTTTCCTTGGATTTTTATCACGAATTTTTTGTGAATATTTCATCTAGTGAGGTCATAGTTTCAATGCCCAATGACCTCACATTTTAAAAAAAATTAAACGAAGCTCATTTTTTAAAAAGTTTGTCGAGACTACAATTTCAAGTAGGCTGGAAATTTAGTCTCTTCTAATCCATTTTTGTTTTAATCTTTTGTTGGTTTTTTTTTGTATCATTAATGTAATAATGTCTTGGGTTACATACTTAGTGATCTCACTTATTTTACATACATTTTCATTGCATTTTGTACCATTTTGTTTTGCCGAACTCAACCTACCAAATGCTGGAAATTTCTTCACTATTTTCAGCTTCTTTTTATCATCATTAATACATTAATTCTTAAGGCATTTCGTGAATCATTTGGTGCATAATTAATTGTAATGTTTTTATGATTATATTCAGACAAGAATTACCATTTCATCCAGCAACTTTACAAAACTTTTACACCTCATGATTTACACAAACATTCGCACATAAAATTAAACCATAAAAACATGTTCACATTCTTTCGGTTGACATAACTTAACATGCTTACAATTTCAAACACATAATTAAGAACACATTCTCACGAAAATAAAATTTCATACTTGAACTACCAGAAAACATACCTTCAACATGATCTCTAACCTATTTCACATTGTGATCAAAGGGATACTGGGGACAAGGTATTCGACAAGAACGGGAACAACTCTAGTTTTCGAGTAGATTCACCTAAGACTTAAGGGTGTCTTGGGAAAAGGACCAAGAGTAAGAAAACCCATACCTTTTATGACGTTCAATCCTCGACTTTCTGCCAAAAATCACGTCCAAATTCCCTCAAAGTCAACACCAACTCGACGGACAAACTTCTCTTTGCCTACGTGATTGAATTCATTTGTTTTCTTATATTTTCGTTGTGAGTTCTCCAAGTGTAATAAACTTCTGTTTACCTACTGTTTTTTTTTGAAGTTATTAGGCAGAGATAATCCTTAATGAAAGTGATAGAGACATGGGAGAGAGTGATGAGCGTGGGAGAGAAGAGTTTTCTTAGGATTAGGAGCCTAGTTTAGGATTTAGTCAAATAAGTTTTTTATTAATTATTAAAAATCTTATTTACTTTTATTTTAAATACTCTAATGAATAATAAATATAACTTAATTACATTAATTTACAAACTTAAATTGAAAATAATTTAATTCATTGCTTCCACCTAGGTTCAAACCCGCGTGGAGCAAGACTTTACTTAATGAGCCAATTTTCCGTTCTCTCACCCCAAATTGGCCCTCAAACTTATTAATTAAATAATTAATTATAAATTTATGGTAATTATGATATAACCCTTAGCTCGGATAAAGACAATTTTACCCCTAGACCCTCGAAACCGAAAATTTACTCTTTTTAAGTCCGGCAAAGACTCATTCGAGTAAATCTTCGTATTCGAGAGCCCTACACGGTTGGACACAACCTTTTCAAGATCAAATAACTCCCAAAGTTAGTTGGATTAGCTGTAGCAAGGGTTCAGAGGTCTGGTTCTACGCACATCAATCCTTGTGAACGCGGTCTAGTCGTAGGTATTCTTGATACATTAAGCATGACTTAGCATATTAATTTTTTTAGGCTTGTTACAATTGTGTTAGACTAGAACTTCAAATATGAGAAGGAACCAATTGTATTTCCTTATTATGATGTCCTAAATCTGAGGACCAAGGAAATTATGTGTGTGATTGTTCAATGGAAGCATCGTGATGTTTAGGAAGCTGCAGGGGAAACCGAAAAGGACAGACATGTGAGACAAGTACCAATTGTTTGTCAATAATGGTACTATTTAATTCCTTCATTATCCTATTTTCCTAAGTTTGTCACTCAAGGATGATTAATGGGTGAATTTGTATCTGTTGGAATGACCAGGCTCCGCTGTTCTAGAAAGTTCAATGTGTAAAATTTTTTGGACGAATTTTTTTTATACTAACTTCGAATTTCCCAACCTAGTCAATCTTTGAAAAAATTGTAGTCATTAAGATCTAGGCAAATAGGGTACCAAACTGGCAATTTAAATATTATTTTCATTAGATGAATAGATAGTTAAGTCATTAAGGGACCGTATAAGTTAATTGAATTGAATTCATGTGGGTAGAACTGCCGAGATTGATCTTAGAGTGAACTATATTATTTTGTTTTTTTTGTTTGAATGTGTGTTGTAAAATGAGGGTCTTGGAATTTTTAAAAAGTTTCATTGGTTAAATGCAAGCTTTTGGGTCGGGATTTTTGTCTCCCTAGCAGGGACCTTAATATTGGGGTAAGCGCAATTGTGGCAGGCTATACGCGACTTAATGTCGTAAATAAACACCAAAAATGTTTTAATATGCAATTTCAAACTTGAGATCTAAGGAAAGAACCCTGGTTTTTTCTTTACAATTTTCGATCATTCTTGTGGCTAAAGATAAGTTTTTCACTCCTGAATCCATTTTTCTCTGTGTAGAACACAATCTAATGGATAATTATTGATGGTGATGAGGTTTGGTCTTTATTTTTTTTTATGGTGGGAAATGCTCTAATTTGGATATTGGGATTTTGGGTATGATATAGGGATTATTAGAATTGTTAGTAATTTAGTTAATTAGTGATTTTATTGTTTTTTGCGTTATTACAATTGTTAGTAGATAGGAACAAGCTAAACGAATCTAGATAAAGAGGATCAATTTTGTTACGGTTTCAAGCATTTTTTGGTGTAGTTGATTTTTCTATATGTATGATTGTGCTATGTATGCTCCTTCTTGTTTCTTAATCATACATGTATGTATGTGAATGTTGCATTAGTATCAACATTAATTGTAAATGAACATATATGAATGACGAATGTCATGAAGCTTTACTATATTTTATGATTATGAGAATGTACCTTATGATTGTGATTGTGTCTGGTTAAATTGATTGATTGTTGCATTCCGACAAACTAACTTGGATCGGTAATTGGATTAGTTTCCACATTTTTACATAATAATTGGATTGAGTGCCTCATTCTGGTATGTGAACAGATTGTGTTTTTGTTCCATGACAGGAATAATGATTTGATATAATTTTGAATCATGAGAAATGTAAATCTGCACTTGTTTGTAAATTCTTTTACATAACCCACCTAATTGTAGCAAAATAGAAACTAAAAGACTAAAAAGTGATACAGATAAATATTGCACTGGTCCTCGAAGAATGAGGATTCACCACTAATGCTTTTGAACTAAAGATCGGGAATCGATCTATGCATGATCTGACTACTGAGAACCTGAACCTACATCTCAAGATGTAGCGTATAGTATGCGTAAGTACTTAGTAGGTACTGAGCAAGAGGGATAGACTAAAGTTGAAATAAATATACCTGAAAAACAAATAATGTAATGTGAACATGATAAGGATACTAAAATAAAGAACACAACTAAACTTGATTAAATGGCCAAGTTATGATATGCTGAGATTGAAACAAAAACCTGGTCAATGTAATAGTGTGTGACTCAACTATAGGAGCTACTAATAACCAACCATAAAACCATATAATCTAAATGGAGTCCGGTGTATACACCCCATCGAGAGGACCCACTATACCCTGCAAGAGATATAGAGGCATGATTACCATGATCATTAAATTATTCCCATAGAGAGGACTTACAACCTTCTTGGCTAGTAGTTTAGAATCTATTTGGGTGACCGACCTTAGTACAATTCGGTATAATGCTTCTACGAAATTATAAAATGATTAACATGTTAAGACTGAATTTATATAATATACTAGATTTCTCAAAACTATCAAACAAACTAAGAATGGAACATTTTTATGCTGATAATGAGAGATTAAAAAACTTTTATGTACATCTATAATTACTGTATTTTCGGCCAAGCATGTGTCATTCAAAAACTAAATAACTACAAAGATATGAATCTGAATTTGATGCAAGAAAAAAGTTATAATATGATTATCTGACTTGGAACATTTAAATAACTACTTCATGAAATTTTGTTGATGTTCTAGAAACCCTAGGTCTAGTTAATAGTAAGGAATCAAGGACGGAATTCTAGGGGCCTAATGGGAAAAACGAACCAACTTGTAAAATCTCATATGTATGGTGAAAATATTCCACAAGGAAATATGTTGATTTTAGGATTGAACCGATAGAAATCATGTTGCGTTCTTGAACTAGGGTTTTGTCGCCTATTTCTTCTCTCTATGTTCTAATTTATTATGTTTTGATGAAAGATCTGACATAGTTAATCTTGTTATGTTTGTAAGATTAACCATACCAAAACCACGTAGTTTAGAGGTTGAATGATGTAGTTTAGAGGTCCAATGAAGTAAGAAAAGAACAAAATATTCCTGACTTTAGTTCCAGACGGGGCTGGCCACGTCACTTCCACGAACCGTGAAAGGTACCAGAAACTGTGAAGATAGTCATTGTCTAAAATTTGTCTAGGAGATGGAGTCTGGATCATGAATCCATAAAATGGGACGTGTGGAGGACCACGAACCGTGAATGTCCTTGATGACTATACTTTGGATGAAGGCTAATCTAGAGGGCCTACTGGTTAGCCTAATACTAACACCACTAAAACCTATTGTGTGGACCATGGACCGTAAAGTTCCTTGTGGTCTTCACTTGGGCTTGGAGGTCTAAGATATTGGCTAGCGTGGTTACTTCCTAGACTCTATGGGCATCACCATAGCCCGTCCTCAAGACCACAAATAGTGAAGGTTCTCGTGGTCATATGTATGGGTGTGGTGAATTCAAAGTCGTAACTACATGAAGGTTAACTAATTGTGGGACCTATCACGGTCCGTGAAACCTCTCGTGGTTCACTACTTTAGGTAGTTTTCTTCATTGTTTTGTAGGTCTGATATTCGAGGTGTTACAATATCTCCCCCTAGGGATCATTCTTCCTTGAATGAAGACTAAACTAGAAAAAATGGAGGGGTAAGAGACACAAACCTACCACTTAACACTGAATTTCTTACCAAACTATGTTCCAAGAGCAAATAAGGTGAGGAAAGAGGTGAGGATACTTGACCTTCATGGTTTCTTCTTCTTCCCAAGTAGCTCTCTATAAGTATAGACTCCTCCATGAAACCTTGATAGAAGTGACTTCTATGTTTCTCAATATCCTAAGATGACGATAAAAAATCTCAAATGTACATCCTCATGGGAAATATTGTCCTCCATAGACACATTCTATAACAACACTACAGATTCTTGAATACCCACACACTTCTTCAGTAGTGAAATGTGAAAGACATGATGCACTACTGCTAATTCTACTCGCAACTCTAACTCAGAAGACACTTTACCAATCTTTTTCGTAATCTTTTAAGGGCCTGCGTATCAAGGATTCATCTTCCCTTTGTTGCCATACTCATCACTGTTTTATAGGTGAGACTTTCAAGAAAACCCAATCATGAACTTGCAACTGTAATTCGCTTCTCCTTACATCTACATAAGACTTTTAGCAGCTCTGGGCTTTCCAAAGTCTAACTCTAATAAGTTGCACTTTCCCCATAGCTTGATGAACTTAATCTTGTCCAGTTAAGGCTTCTTTACCTATTTCATAAGGCGCCATGTCAATGTTGGACTGATAACTATTATTGTAGGCGAACTCAATAAGAGGAAGGTTGTGATTCCAACTACCCTTGAAATCGATAACACAAGCTCTTAGTATGTACTCTAAAGTTTGAATGATACTCTCTGCCAGAACGTCATTCTATGCATGAAATGTGGTGCTAAGATTGACCTGATTACCAAGACTTTTATGAAATGACTTCAAAAAATGAGAGGTACAGTGAGGAAATCTATTTGATATTATGAACAAAGGACCCCCTGCAACCTGAATATCTCATTAATGTAAAGCTTGACATAGTTATCTGCCAAATCTGTGATCTTGACCGCTAAAAAGCGTGAAGCCTTAGTAACCTCTTTGATTCTTATGTTCTACCTTCACTTCTATATAGTTGCGGAACTTAACAACAAAGTATGATATATCACTTTTTATATTATTCCACCAATAGCTTTCCCCAGATCTTGGTACATCTTTGTGGCTCTTGGATTATTATAATTCCTAGTATTATGGGCTTCTACAAGAAAATGTTGTCTTAACTCGCTCACATTAGGAACACAATGTTGACCATTATTGTTAATCACACAATCTCCCTCTTCGGAGAATACCTCAACCCTTTTTTGATGGACTACACCGTTGAGTTCAAGAAATATCATACCATCACTATATTGATTTTCCTTAACCTCCACCACCAATGAAGATTTTTGTCACGGGGTGAATATTTTCCGCACCGTGAGGGACAGTTACGAAGGCTTGCACGACTCTTCTAACTCAGTCCAACCAAACGTCCAAAGAATCTAAAGCAATAGTCCACAAACAAAGCCACAAAACAGAAAACGAAAGTAAGAATGAAGTCAAGAAAGGCAACCAAGTTTGGGAGGCAGCAAGGCCAATTTTCCAATATTTTCCAAGAGAGAGATTCCAAGGGCTTTTAAAAAGTGAGAGAGAAAATTATATGCTAACTACTATATCTGAATGGCAACTTCAGCAATATACAACGGCTCCAAAAGTGAGCCAAAACGTGCGGGCAGACATTCAAAATAAAAGGCTACAAGTGGCAGCTTCTGTGAGGGTGGAGAAGAGGCAGATTTGTCTTCACAGCTTTTCTGCCACATGGCAGATGGCTTGCACAGAATTTTGTCCTTTAGCCCTTGGCTGGCCTGGTGAGCATGGCCTGTTTTCTCCATGTTGGCAAGCAATCTCCAGCATTTGGGGAGGCAGTTTGACAAGGCATTTGGGACCCTCCAAGCTAAGAGGAAGTGCTGCTGCGTTTTTGGAATTGACGGAATTTAATGTTCCGCCTTGCGGGGCGGGACACGCTCCCCCGCCTGAGTTGGCGACGACCCCAACGCCACATAGCTGCCTGTACCGATGGACCTTGTCATGGAATTGCCACAAGTCTTCGTACTTCTCCCAAGTTGCCTCCTCCAGTGCTGTTCCCTTCTAGTGAACAAGGAATTACGAACTTGAATTGTTCCTGCCTTTCCCACGAACCAGCTGGTGATCAATGATCGTCTCAATCTATTTGTCTACAGTAGGCGGCGTTATGAAAATTCTGGCCCTCTCGGACTGCCCCCGATCCTTGTCTTCTTTGTCTTCAAAATATGGCTTTAATTGGCTTGCGTGGAAGACAAGATGGATCTTTAGATGGTGCGGCATGTCTACTCGATAGGAGATTTTGCCAGCCTTGGAAACAATCTCAAATGGCCCCTCGTACTTGCGAATAAAATTCTGATTCACGCCTCGTAGTGACTTGAATTGCCGGGGATTCAGTTTCACCATGACCCTGTCTCCAATCTGATAATTCACCGGACGTCGCCTACGATCACCAAACTTTTTCATTTTTTGGGCAGCCTTGTCAAGGTACGACCGTGCAAGGTCGACCTGTTCTTCCCAGGCCTTGGCCATCTGATAAGCACCTGGGCTTTTGAAACCAGCATCAACAGGCAAGGACTGGGGTGTTGTTGGTTGCTGCCCCGTTGCTAACTCGAATGGACTCTTCCCCGTTGCCTCACTGCGCTGCAGGTTTTATGAGAACTGGGCACTGTCTAGCAGCCTTGCCCAGTCTCGCTGATTGGCACTAACATAGTGCCTCAGGTAGCACTCCAATAGTGCATTGATCCTCTCCGTCTGCCCGTCTGTCTGAGGGTGGAAACTGGTCGAGAAATGCAATTCTGACCCTAGCAAGCTAAACAGCTCCCTCCAGAACGAACCTGTAAACCGGGGATCACGGTCGCTGATGATGTGTTTCGGAATGCCCCAGTATTTGACAACATCACGCAAAAAGACCCTGGCAGCTTCCTTGGCTTTTGCAGTTAGCCGTGGTGGCGGTGAACGTCGCATATTTGGAGAAGCGATCCACCACGACCATGATTGTTCTGAAGCCCTCCGAGTTTGGCAAGCAGGTTATGAAATCCATTGTGACGCTGTCCCAAGGCTTTTCAGCAATGGGCAGCGGCTCCAGCAATCCGCCTGGTACCTTTGTCTCAACTTTGTCCTATTGGCAGACAAGGCACGTTCGTACATACGCCTCGACGTCATCCCGCATCCGAGGCCAGTAGTATGAAGCTTCAAGCAATGCCAAGGTCCTCTTCTGCCCTGGGTGACCAGCCCAAGCAGAATCGTGGCCTTCTTTCATCAAGGTACGCCGAAGACTAGCCCACATCGGGATGTACACACACTTGCCCATTGTATACAGCAGGCCGTCTTCCTCCAAAAACTTCTTCGTCTTGCCTTGCTGGGCCAAGGCGAAGAGTTGTTTAGCAACGGGATCATGCTGCAATCCCTCCTTAATGTCATCAACAATTGAGCTGCTGCTTGAGCTCACAATAGCTGCCAATGAAGTCTTGCGGCTAAGGGCGTCAGCCACTACGTTCGCCTTCCCCGGCTTTTACTCCAGGGTAAAGTCGAAATCAGCCAGGAAGACTTGCCATCGAGCCTGCTTGGCGGACAGCTTCTTTTGGGACTGAAAATAGGTCGTCGCGACGTTGTCCGTCTTGACGACAAAGTGAGCTCCCAGCAGATAGTGGCGCAACGTTCTCAGGCAGTGCACCACGGCTGTCATTTCCTTCTCGTGTGCTGAATATCGCCGCTCCGCTTCATTCAGTTTCCTGCTCTCATAAGCTATCTGGTGGCCCTCTTGCATTAGGACGCCACCGATTGCGAAGTCTGATGCATCCGTGTGGACTTCGAATGGCTTGGAGAAGTCTGGTAAGGCCAACACGGGCTCCTCCATCACAGCCAACTTAAACCTATCAAAGGCAGCTTGGCAAGCTGCCGACCAATTCCAATCACGGTCCTTCTTCAGCAAGTCCGTGAGAGGTGCTGCAATGGCGGAATAATTAAAGATGAAGCGCCGGTAGTAGTTGGCAAGGCCAAGGAAGGACCTTAGTTCTGGGACCTTCGTTGGAGCTTCCCAACTGTTGATAGACTCTATCTTGTCGTTATCCATTTGAATCTTGCCATGGCTGATAGTGTGCCCAAGGAAATAGACAGTTGGTTGTGAGAAACTACACTTCTCACGCTTCACATACAGCTCGTTGTCCCGCAGGATCTTGAACACCTTGCACAAGTGTTCTACATGGTCTTCCATGTTGTTGATGTAGACAACGATATCATCCAAGTAAACCACAACAAACTGATCCAAGTAGGAGTGGAGCAGCCTGTTCATCAGGGTGCAGAACATCGCCGGTGCGTTCGTCAACCCAAATGGCATCACCAGCCAATCAAACGCACCATAACGTGTTACACAAGCAGTCTTCGGCTCATCAACTTCGGCAATCCGAACTTGGTGATAGCCTCTTCTCAAATCCATTTTGGTAAACACCGTCGCCTGTCCCAACCGGTCGAACAAATCTGCAATCAAAGGCACGGGATATTTGTTCTTTACCGTGACCTTGTTGAGGGCCCGGTAGTCAATGCACAACCGCAACGTCTCGTCCTTCTTCTTTTGGAACAGCACTGGTGCACCAAACGGTGCCTTGGACGGTCTGATGTGTCCAGCATCCAGCAACTCCTTGAGCTGCTTCCTTAACTCTTCCAGCTCCGGGGGCGCCATGCGATAAGGAGTCATGGCAGGCGGCTTTGCCCCTGGAACCAGCTCGATTTGATGATTAACTTCCCTGCGGGGTGGCAGCCGTTGGGGAAGTTCTGCTGGCATAACGTCCTTGTTGCTGCTAAGGACGTGCTCAATGCAGGGCATCAATGGGACTGTCTCATCACAGCTCCCAGCGACTTCAATCAAAGTGGCGAGAAATGTTGGCTCGCCTCTCTTGAATCCCTTGATGATCTTCATTGCTGACAAATGCATTCTAGTTTGTGGTACCTGAATAAGGGGTACCACGCAAGACCCTCTAACGTCGCTAATATGCAGCTGGTTGTGACGCGGCGAAATGAAGGCATTGACTTCATACCAAAAGTCAAGTCCTAAGATGACATAAAAAACGTCCATGGGTGCAATTGTAAAATCATTCTGCCCAGCCCATTCTCCTAACTCAATCGGAACATTTGGCGCGAAGCCATTGACAGTAGTAGGAGTGGCGTTAACGGTCTTCAACTTGGTGTTACTGGCAACATAACTTAGGCCCAACTACCTGGCCTTTTGCTCAGTCACAAAGTTGTGGGTTGCCCCTGTATCTACCATGATCCGCACGTCTTTGCCGTTGAGCTTGGCGTCGACGAACAATGACTCACGAGGCCTAACGCCAGCTGGTTTGGCAGCCAAGGCAGCAATAGAGATGTGGCTGAACAGCGCCATATGGTTGAACATGCCCACGACCACGTTCTTGCCTTTGTTAGCTCCGCTACTCTGCCCACGTTTCTCGCCGGCAGAACTGCCTGCTTGCGCTGCAGCCTTCTCTTGCTGCTTCTCGGCGGCTACCATGGCGCTCAGCTTCCTCAGCGACGGACAGTACCGGGCAGCGTGGGTTGTCTCCCCACAGATGTAACAGCCTTCTCGCTGAGGGGCACCCCTCTTACGGTCTTCATAATTTTTCCGGAAGTTTGAAGGCTTATCACGAGCGTTGCTTCTCGTGTCGCTGCTCCGGTTAGTATTTGGTCTGCTCCGGCCCCTGTTGTTGTTGTCGACTTTGGGAGGAATAGTTTTGCTCCTGTTATCCCTCCCCTTGGCAGCATTACCACGGAAGTCGTTGAGCGACTCCGCCACTACGATCGCTTCATCAACGTCATGCACTTGACGTCTTTGGAGCTCCTGCTTGGCCCAATTTTGAAGGCCATCAAGGAAGTAAAACAGCAAGTCCTCACTCGTCAAACAAGGAATCTGAAGTGTTAACTTCGTGAATTCCTTCACATACTCCCGAATAGAGGCAGTCTGCTTTAGCTCCCTCAACCTTCTGCGGATTCGTGGACGACGTTCTGGGGATAGAACTGTCGTTTGAGCTCAGTCTTAAACTTCTCCCAATCATCAATCTGGCAAGCCCCTCTCTCCATATCAGCCTTTTTGCGTCGCCACCACAGCATGGCTGTGTCCGTCAAATACATAGCCGCTGTCCGGATCTTGGCCGCTTCCGTGTGCATGTCAACATGTTCGAAATAGGACGCCATTTGCCAAATGAAGTTTTCTACGTACTGAGCACTCCTCTCCCCTCGAAACTCTTTGGGTTTAGGAGCCTCAATCCTGGTTTCTCGAATGGTAACGGGAGGAGCAACTCCCGCCTCGGCAGTCTCATCAACCTGCCGTTTCAAAGCCTCCACCTCTCTTTGAAGGGCAGAGATGGCTTTGTTGAACTTGATTTCGAGGGCGGACAGACCCTCCCTTTGAACATCTTCAAGTTCACCCAACCTGTTCTTCACCTCGTCCAGCCCTTCAATGGCTACGGACTCGAGGGAACTAAAATTATTATCAACCACCACAATCCTGTGGTTCAAGGATGACAACCCCACCTCAACTCCGACGATTCTCTCATCTAGTGGGTTGTTGTTGTCCGCACCCCCTTCTTCCTCAACAGCAGTACGACCAGCAAGAGAAGTGTTAGAAGAGGGCTCTCTTACCTTGCTTTTGTCCCGTTTCTTGGATGGTTCTTTTCGAACTTCTGGTTCCTTATCTTGAACGATCTCCTCATTCCGCTGTGACCTGGACGTCATGCTTAAACGTGCTCTGATACCAACTTGTCACGGGGTGAATATTTTCCGCACCGTGAGGGACAGTTACGAAGGCTTGCACGGCTCTTCTAACTCAGTCCAACCAAACGTCCAAAGAATCTAAAGCAAGAGTCCACAAACAAAGCCACAAAAGAGAAAACGAAAGTAAGAATGAAGGTATGAAAGGCAACCAAGTTTGGGAGGCAGCAAGGCAAATTTTCCACTATTTTCCAAGAGAGAGCTTCCAAGGGCTTTTACAAAGTGAGAGAGAAAATTATATGCTAACTACTCTATCTGAATGGCAACTTCAGCAATATACAAGGGCTCCAACAGTGAGCCAAAACGTGTGGGCAAACATTCAAAATAAAAGGCTACAAGTGGAAGGTTCTGTGAGGGTGGAGAAGAGGCAGATTTGTCTTCACAGCTTTTCTGCCACATGGCAGATGGCTTGCACAGAATTTTGTCCTTTAGCCCTTGGCTGGCCTGGTGAGCATGGCCTGTTTTCTCCATGTTGGGAAGCAATGTCCAGCATTTGGGGAGGCAGTTTGACAAGGCATTTGGGACCCTCCAAGCTAAGAGGAAGTGCTGCTGCGTTTTTGGAATTGACGGAATTTAATGTTCCGCCTTGCGGGGCGGGACATTTTTCCCCACTTAGAACTGTTACTACACTCTATTTTCTTATAAGACAAACTTCTAGGCAAACAAGTTTGTGAACCTCTTTTTCTAGTTCCTTCTTTTCTTTCTCAACATGTGTTAAACTGCCAATAGATAGTCTTCTAAGACACTACACCATTTTCGTCCTACAGCAACACCACGTAAGTGTAACCTAAATTAGCAAAAAGTGTGGCCTTTGATAAAAGGATATACTTTTGGACATTCATCAACACTTTTTAGGGGATTCCCAAAAGAAGCGTAACCTTTGACATTAGGCAACATTTTTTAAATGTTGCCATTTTTGGCAACACTTATAAAGCGTACCCAAATATGTATAAGGGCACGCTTTGAAGATGTGCATTAGCAACACCTATTTTTTTTAGACTACACTTAAAAGCGTTGCCTTTTCAGATTTATTGGTCACACTTAAAAGCGTTGCCTTCTCAGATTTATTGGTCACACTTAAAAAGTGTTGCCTTTTATTGGTCATCTTTTGCAACATTTATAAATTGTAACTTTATATCTCATCTATTGCAACACTTATAAGGTGTTGATTTATATGTCAACTATAGCAACACTTATAAATTGTTATTTAATATCTCATCTATACCAACACTTATAAAGTGTTGATTTTATATCTCTAGAGCAACACTTACAAACTGTAACTTTATATCTCATCTATTGCAACACTTATAAGGTGTTACTTTATATGTCAACTATAGCAACACTTATAAATTGTAACTTTTTATCTCATCTATAGCAACACTTATAAAGTGTTGATTTTATATCTCACCTAGAGAAACACATACAAAGTGTAACATTATATCTACCTAAAGTAATACTTGCAAAGTGTAACTTTTTATCCACCAAGAGCAACAATTTCAAAGTGTAACTTGTTATCTATCTAGAGCAACACTTACAAAGTGTAACTTCAACATTTATAAGCCTACATGTAGCACAAATATATATAATATATTTACATACATACAAGTGACCTAAACCACAATATGAACTAATTAATCATTAAATTGAAACTTAGTATTTCAAATAAACTTCGAGATATATTTCATGTACAACCAAAACATAGAAAGTGATTGCTTAAAGATCTCTAATATCAAAGAGTTCCAAAAACCCAAAAGTGTCATTCAAACGTATATGACAACAATACAAAAATTTCTTCATCTTTTGCCACAATGGATCGAGTTTACTTTTGGCCAAATTCAAATTCAATTGCCTGCATTTTCCTGCACATTTAAAATAAAATTATAAGTTTGTGAATTAATTGTGGAAGTGCATAATCAGAAATAATTCACTGTAAGACAACCAATCCAAATTTAAATACAATTTCAATGTCGAAATTACACATTATAAGGACTACAACATTTGTGCAGTCTTCTGTTATTGGCTCTCAAATATTAAACTTCAAAAGTTTATTTTGTGCAGTCTTCTATTTTAAACTTCAATGTAAAAATTACACACAAGTAGTTCAAACAAACCAGTGATGACCACT
Source organism: Solanum peruvianum (assembly GCA_027705065.1). NCBI lineage: Eukaryota > Viridiplantae > Streptophyta > Magnoliopsida > Solanales > Solanaceae > Solanum > Solanum peruvianum. The sequence continues at coordinate 45,047,930 of JAKWJD010001761.1, forward strand.
AGAAAGAAGGTTCATAACATAGTTTATAAGTGTCCACAAAAATCAATACATAACAACATGACATGATATTTTCAAAGAACTGCAGCATAGTGCAGCTACTGAAGGAAGATGGGGAAGTCTAACTAAGTGTGGAGTTACGGAGTCCACGAAGGTCCGTCGAGTCTGTGATGGTCCGTCCTGCAGGTTCATCATGAACTTCAGAGAAGTAATCCCAGTACCCATATTTCAAGAGTTTAAGTGTTTTGGAACGAAGACCCTCGACGGACCGTCGTGTCTGTGACGGTCCGTAGGTGGCAGTGTAGTGCAGCTGCTGAAGGAAGATGGGAAAATCTGACTAAGTGTGGGGTTATGGAGTCCACGATGGTCCGTCGAGTCTGTGACGGTCCGTCCTGCAGGTTCTTCATGAAGTTCAGAGAGGTAATCCCAGTACCCATATTCCAAGAGTTTAAGTGTTTTGGAATGAAGACCCTCGAGGGACAGTCGTGTCTGTGACGATCCGTAGGTGGCAGCGTAGTGCAGCTTCTGAAGGGAGATGGGGAAGTGTAAGTGTGGGGTTACGGAGTCCACGACGGTCCGTCGAGTCTATGATGGTCCGTCCTGCAGGTTCGTCATGAATTTTAGAGAAGTAACCATTAAGGATCTATCAAACATAATAAATCTACCCACAAAGTCTTCTATTAATGTTCATGCTCTGGATGGTTTCTCTACCCTACAAAGGTAAAGGTTTTCAAACCATTAAACTCTATAGTAATAACAATAGTATTATAATTGTCTAGCATGTTCACAATTTAATCACAGGCTGCAGCACATTAATACTAACAACCACAATCACCTAGCAAACAGACACCAATATTAATCAAATAGCAATAGCTTCATAAAGGTGCTGACATATCATTAAAAGACCAGCTACAATATCCTTTACAATGATCTGGATTCAAAAGCTAAAGGTAGAAAATAGTGTCATCATTTTTTAATTGAACACCATTGGCATCTCCCATAAAACATAATGTGTTAGCCACAGACTCCTCAATTGCACAATACTAAAAGAACAGTTATTCAACTAACGATTCAATTGGTTAAACCAAAAACAAAAACATTCTTAACAGTTATAAATTGGTAGACTAAACCTAGACAAGTGAAAATAAGTTTTGAATTTCATTACAAAGAACACCAACTAAACTAGAAGAAAAACAATATTGACACTATTAACAGAGAATTTTAAATACAAAATACCTTTTGAAGAACCGAATCTTGAGCTGACCCCGAAGAATATGGAAGATTTGTGCCTCTTACAGCATATGCACTACTTGCATTGATAGGTGAAGCAAGGTTAGATCCAACACACCCTGGTATAGCTTCAAAATTAAATCCAGGATTGTTTTGCAGCAATTGATTGAATAAATATTGCATTTCTTCTCTCAATTCTTCCTTTAGAGAAGTGATTTCATCGGCATGCTTTTGTTTTATATTGTTTATTTCCTCATCTTTATTCAATGAACTTGTTGTCATTGATCTACCATAGCACCTAACTCGACCAGGCTGCTCCTTTCCAAACACTGCCCTAAATGCATCATTAGGTGTTTCCCCAGAATTTTGGTGATTTTGAAGTTCAGCCTATTGAATAAAATTGGCATCCATAATGAATTGTAAGTTCTATTTCATTTCCAATCCTATGATAGCGATCAAGCATTAAAACATTATGAAAACTTTTAATAAAAAAAATTTAAAAATGTCGACAAATAATTTATATCTCCTCGAACTTGCCCAAGAAGAAGAAGAAGAAGAAGGCATACGTGATTAAAATTTAATGTAGTCAAACTCCCCACTATATAAATGTTAAGTCTGAATAAAGTTCACTAATAATCCTCTTTGAAAAACTTACTATTGCAACTTGGGTATCAGCCTGGATATCCTTTCCCGTCTTGGTACGAGTTGCAATAAATATTGCAGGCTTTGATGGTTCTTCGTTGTTGTCTTTAGTTGCACGCTACAAATTATATCAAAAGAAATTATAAAAAATCAGTAAGTTCTTATAAAGTACAAAAAATGAAAATCAAATTTTGTATGAAATATCAGCTAAGTATTACCAATGCCACGCGTACTATAGAAAAATTAATAGGTCCCATTCGATGCCTCCAGTTTTGTTTTTTGCTGTTTTGAGAATTCATCTCGCATATAGCCTATTGTTAAAAACAAAGAGATCATTGAATTGATATGTATAAAAAGAATAGATATGACACAGAATTAGTCGATGAGTGGAAATGCACCATTTTAACCTTACTTGAACAGTTGGGTGTTTCCAATACTCGATCAACTGGCGGAATTTATTATGTGGAATACCATCAGGACATTTTGCTAGCATATCCTCAAGGTTACTGTTTTTATCGAAAAAATTCTTCTTAATTTTTTGCTTGTGTCGCCTCCAAGCATCAAGAAAACCAGTCATCACCCAATTTTTTCCTTCTACTGGAAGTAGAAATTTGGACTATGCAAAATAAATATATTTACTTTCAGTAAGTAAAAAAAAATGTGAATTCTCAACAGTGGTTGTTTTTACATTGACATATTCCCACATGCGCTTTTTAGTATCCTTTGGCACCACATGCCAACTAATGTACATCAAGCTGATGAATCTAGGATTCCTTGCAATTGTTCCTATTAAGTTGCTTAATTGTGAAACTATCTTATTAATTGGTCCCACTGCTTGTCCTTTATCAAATGTCACCTCCTTTCTTTCTTCCAAATTTCTTGCATGAATATCCTTACATGTTGTACGTCCTCGAACTTCTTTTGGCTTCGACATTTCTAGATTGATGTAACAGACTTGAAATAAGATATTTCTTTTATAATGAGTTCTAAATCTTACAAGGTTTAAAACATACCTTTTGTACTACAAGCAATGTCAATTTCCTCTTCTTGTTCCACACGATCATCCAATCCTTTGTTATGTTCATTAATAATAAGAGTATGCATAAATTCGACATCACTTGTTGTGTTGTTATCACGTTTTGTTTAATCATCATTGTGTATCCCTTGATCTTTTAGAAACTGATCAAGAGTACTAGCTAGTATGACCGGCTTCCTCTTTACCTGTTTGCGGTTCGGTAAATCAAGAATATCATGTCGTGCCTCTCCAGTATCTAGTGTTATTCCAGTCGCATGTGCTGAAATAGTTACATCTTTATTGAATGACGTATGGAACCTAGAATTATTCAGAGGAAGTTTAGTTCCATTATCTTGAATGGACTCTTCAAATTGAAATAACCTCTGTTTAGTATGTCCTTTCCCTGCAATCATACGTGAGGTTCTAATCTCTTCCCTTCAAGATGATTGAATGACTGATTTTTGCTCAAGCAATTTACTCTTTCCTTTTTGTGGAATCAAATTCTCAAAATTCTTTCTTTTATGTGATATTGGTGCCTTCTCTTTCTTAGCTTTATCATTGCGTTCATTTGCAAGTTGTTCTATCTTAATCTTGAATTTGTTGGCCAATTCAGTACTTGATCGGTATTGCATATCAACATCCAGATTCTTCAATGGACTTTGAGCTTTGTTTGGATTCAAACTCTTTTTCTTTAGCATTGTTGATTGATTTATTGTTTTTGCTTTGTTTAAATCTCTTCAATTTGTTTCACAATAGTAAGTAAACCTACAAATAATAAGATTGTTTATGTGAAAGAAGTAGCAGCAATGTAATTTTGATATAAGTTTCACAGATGGATAGCTTATTATAGTAGATTGCAACATTTGAGTTTCTAAAATTTTCAGAATTTCTATAATTTCTAGAACTTCCAAATTTCCTGAATTTATACATTAAAGTACTGTATAATATTGCATAACTTATACAAAACAGTAATGTAATTACAGAACTCATTTTAAATCACATAATAAGTCAAACACACATACGTACAACAATCTAGGTGCAACATTATAATGAGTAAAGGTGCTAAAAGAGGAAGTAGACATAATGTCATACACACAGAATCAGGATCTCTCATATAAAGGATTCATAAGACTCATTAGTCTGCATATAGACTTAGATAACAATGTGCATGTGGGATTTAGTGACTTTTTTGTAAGGCATAACTCAATATTGTAATGAAAGGGGCTCTAATAAAGCAGAATGAATATTGAGGATTCATATAATTAAATCCAACTAATTAGCGATTGAGGAGTAGTTGAGTGAACATCCATTACACTACCAGGTAGTATGAGTAGAGCAACTTCTGCAATGACCAATGAAATATGCATAAAGAAGTCACTTGTGTCTTGTGAAAACTCGCACTCCCTCTATCCTTATTCAATAGTGTCATGCTTCTCATTACTTCCCCTGATTGCCCCACTTGATGAAAATGCAGAACACATTAGTATTAGCAACTGACAAATGGACCTTAAGAAATCTCTATTTATCAAATGCAAAATCAGCTACTCGAAGTGCAAACATTCTTGTGCCTTATGTAGCTGAATACCATAGTAAAACAGGAGGGATTCAAATTGGAAGAAATACGTGAGTTAACAGAAAAAATTGATAACATAAGAAAGAAGATATTTCAAACAACTGCAGACGCGACTGTATGCCATTATTATTGTTCCCTAGTTGAACAAGTTTGTTAGCTATTCGCGTCACATGCCCAATGTTTCCAATCCTGGGTGGGGTTCTTCCCTAAACAGAGGCTGTTGGTTGCATCCACATTTAAAAACTGGAGAGCTTCTTATTACTTAAATTAATAAAAGGTAAAGAGTTGTACCTCTGTCGGAGCGACAAACTCTGGACAACGACCAAACCAGAAGTAACTTAAAACTACAGAGTTGAATGCCTCTAATGCAAACTGAGTGATAATAAAATGAAACCAGAAAGTATATAAATAACAAACAACCAAATAAGGCAAAAATCAGCTAGAAGTGTAGGTTCCTGAATAAAATAATAATCAGATAAGATGGCAACATATTACATTCCACAGATTAGATATATTAATATATTTTACCAAAAAAACTATTATATTACAAAAATAGTGAGTAAGCACTATATGATCATCACAACAATAATGAAACTCATGGTTGTCTTATTCAAACTGTTCTTCAGACACGACTTCATCATCAGACTCATCTTCATACTCATTTTCAGACTCATCTTCAAACGCATTTGAAAACTCATCTTCATACTCATTTTAAGACTCATCTTCAAACTCCTCTTCATACTCGACTTCAAGTTGTTGATTGACAAATTCCTCCACAGGCACATAAATGATTGTTTCTGGTAAATCAGTCCTTGTTAAGAGTACTTCACCATTATCTTTTGGTATAGATGTACCCTTCGAATGTTTAGATGGCTCATTTTCATAACTTTGTGGGAGATTAGATTCAACTTTAACACCCATGTTAAAGAAGTCACTTGGAACGGTCTTTATAACATAATGTTTATCTTGATCATATGGATCTTACACACAAAAGCATTGGTGTACTTGAGATGCAAGAACAAAAGGCTCTTCTTGAGAGCATCTCTTGTTAAAATAGACATAAGTAAGGCCATAAACATCTTTTTCAACCAACTGGCTTTAATAGTTTAATTCAACAATATCAACTATTCTACAATAATAAGTCAAATCTTCAGCAATCAGATTTTTATCCTTTGAGCTTGCAAAGCTTGTAGTTGAGGCAATTAGTGTAACACCACTATTTTGTGTTTTACGCCTTGCATCACGCTGCCTAACATGGAATCTATATCCATTTATAAGATACCAAAATATCTTTTTGCAATAGAATTTGGTCCTCTAGAAAATTGTTTTTGCAAATCAGGCACATCCTCTGGCAAAGCACGAGTTTCAAACCATTAAGAGAAGTTTTGACAATGATTCTTGGCTTTGCTCCATTTAGATCATCGTGACTGTTTATTAACCTCTTGCTCATGCTCTCTATAAAACATTTACTATATTTGTTAAAATAATAAATTAAATACGATTAAAATTAATTATACAAAAGGAATGGTATATTCAAATTAAGGTACCTAATATATTCTTGAACATAGTCACAATTTCCCAATAAGTATGCATGTGCCTGACTTAGTAACTTGTCATCTAAAATGATTGGATCGGCTTTCTTTGCTCCTAAAGGAACTCCTTTTTTAGAAAACAAACTCACACGTTCTGCATCACTTGGGTCACATTCATCATTGTTTCGCGCTCTCCTATTAAATCTGTTATGCACACCCTGATGCAGATATTTTGAGAATAAATTCATGTAATCTATTCCCACTCGTGTCTCTACTATGCAACCTTCTGGAAAACGCCTATTGCGAATGTAAGATTTGAATGTACCCATTTCTCTTTCAGTGGAATACATCCATCGATTTTGCAGTGGGCCGCCTAATCTCACTTCATTCACCAAACGAATAGGAAAATGAATCATGATATCAAAAAATGAAGGAGGAAAAATTCGCTCCAAATGATTTACTGTTTCTATGATCTCTACTTCTAAGCAATCCAGTTCCTCCAATGTGATTACTTTTTGGCACAAACAATGGAAGAAGAACTTAGGCGAATTAAAGGAATAGCCACATGATCAGGAAGAATGATTTTAATTCGTATTGGAAGCAAGTAATGTAACATGAAATGAGCATCATGGGTTTTATAATTAGACACCTTTCTTTCATCAAGGTGCACAGACCTAGATATATTGGAGGCACTACCATCAGGTAGCTTGGCTGACTTTAAAACTCCACAAAAGATGGATTTCTCTCCATTTGTCATTGAGAAGCACGCCTTTGTAAACTTTGTTCTCTTACTATCTTCTGTATCTTGTGGATGAAGGTTCTTCCTGTTTCCCATATCTTTCAAATCATACCGTGCTTTTGCATGATCCTTTGTTTTTCCAGAAATATCCAAAAGAGTTCCAACTATTCTATAAACTATGTTCTTCTCTATGTGAATTACATCAAGGTTGTGACGTAAAAAGTTGTGCTGCCAGTAAGGTAATTAAAAAAAATTGACCTTTTTTTCCATGGACCATCATTTGATCTCTTTTTCTTCTTCCCAAACACATTTTCAAAATCACATAAGCTATTAAGAACATCAATTCCCTTTAAAGTAGCTGGAGGAGGCCTAAATTTTGTTTTTCCATTGAATGATCTTTTGTTTGATCTCCATGGATGATCCATCGATAGAAAAACATGATGATACATATAGCACATTTTCTGACTATGTTTAAGTTAGCGAGAATTAGTGCCATAGTTACAACAAGAGCAAGAAAACCTTCCTTTTATACTCCAACAAGATAACATAGCATATGCAGGAAAATCAATGATTGTCCACATAAGAGCTGCCCGCATTTAAAAAGTTTCATTTCTGGAAGCATCATATGTTTCAACCCCAGAATCCCATAAGAATTTTAACTCGTCTATCAATGGTTGTAAGTAAATATCAATGTCATTTCGAGGTGATCACGGTCAAGGTATAAGTAAAGAAAGTATGGAATATTCAGATTTCATGCACATCCATGGCGGCAGATTATAAATCATCAAAATAACTGTCCATGTGCTATGTGATATACTCATGGTTCGAAATTGATTTAATCCATCACTTGACAAGCCAAGTCTCACATTGCGACAATCTTGTGCGAAATCTGGATGCACCCTATCAAAGTCTTTCCATGCTAGACCATCATCGGGATGCCTTAACTTTCCATCTTTAGAACGTTCCTCTTCATGCCACCTCAATGAATCTGACGTCTTTGAGCACATAAATAGACTTTTGAGTCTAAGAATTAATGGAAAGTGTCTCAAAGTCTTTACAGAAACTCGATGTTAATTTTTTGAAGACTCAATCTCACTATGAACTTTATGAGCTTCAATATATCGTGAAGCTCCACAAGTATGACAAAATTTGTCATCCTTATGATGATTACTGAACAACATGCAATCATTTGGCCATGCATCAATTTTATCATAATCCAGACAAAGATTCTTAACCATAGACTTGGTTTTATTGTAAGACTGAGGAATGTTCAACTCGGGCATCGCCTCTTGTAATAACTCTATAAGAGAAGTGAATGATTCATTGCTCCATCCATGTAAACACTTCAACAAATATAAGCGAAGTGTGAATGATAATTTAGAAAAACCTATACAACCAGAATATAATTCTTTGTTTGCCTCTTCAAGTAAGCTATAGAATTTCTTGGCATCTTCATTTGGACCGTCATAAACTCCTCCAGCCTGTGCAAAATCTCTGAATTGATCATTCAACAACCCATCAATATCATCACACGAGTAATCCATATCATCATCAACATTCAACTTGATATCCCATTCCCCGTGATTGATCCATCTAGTATAGCCTTTAACGAATCCATGGCATATTAGATGATCATACACTACATTCCTTCGGTTCCAATGAATATTACAACATTTCGCACATGGACACTGAATTTTCTCTCCATGAGGATCTCCATAAGAGTAAGCAAAATCCAAAAATGATTCAATGCCATCAATATACTCTTTGCTATACCTTTCTAAATTCATCCAATCCTTGGATGGGATATGTGAACTTCTAGAAGAATATATCAATATTTAGTCTTTCAGCAATAATCATTAACCAGTTAACAAATAAGTTTTAAAAGTCATGAGTAATCTATCAGAATCATGCCTTATGAGATGATAAAAGTTTCTTACCTAGTCATGAGGCTTTCGCTATGTCAAATCAAACCTTTAATCCTCCACAAATGTTTTTCAATGTTGATGATTCTATAAATTAAAAAACAAGTACATTAATAGGATATATATAAATCTGTCCGTAGATAAATGTGGAGATTTTGAGTTAAGAAATGCAGAAGAGAGCACCTACGGAGCTTGTGACGATACGTCGTGCTTGTGTCGGTCCGTAGGTGGCAGCGTAGTGCAGCTGCTGAAGAAAGATGGGGAAGTCTGACTAAGTGTGGGGTTACGGAGCTTGTGACGGTCCTTCGTGCTTGTGACGGTCCGTAGGTGGCAGCGTAGTGCAGCTGCTGAAGGAAGATGGGGAAGTCTGACTAAATGTGGGGTTACGGAGACCACGACAGTCCATCGAGTCTGTGACGGTCCGTCCTACAGGTTCGTCACGAAGTTCAGAGAAGTAATCCTAGTACCCATATTCCAAGAGTTTAAGTGTTTTAGAACGAAGACCCTCGACGGACCGTCGTGTCTGTGACGGTCCGTAGGTGGCAGCGCAGTGGAGCTGCTGAAGTAATATGGGGAAGTCTAACTGTGGGTTTACGGAGTCCACGACGGTCCGTCGATTCTATGACGGTCCGTCCTGCAGGTTCGTCATGAAGTTCAAAGAAGTAATCCTAGTACCCATATTCCAAGAGTTTTAGTGTTTTGGAACGAAGACCCTCAACGGACCGTCATGTCTGTGACGATCCTTCATACTTGCCTTCGAGGGTAATGAAGAGAGAAGAAGTGTGGGACGATGAAGTCCATGATGGTCCGTCGTGGCAACGACGATCCATCGAATAACCTCATTTTTGAGGTTAGACTCCGCATTGTTAGACGCTGGATTATTAGTTAGACTCTGTAATATTATTAGGTTATCTTGAGACTTTTATCATTGAGTGATGGTGAATTTTTTTGAATAATCCAGCGAACTTTAGGATTTAACTCTTTCTCATAGAAGTATTTTTGAGCGTATCACTCCCTCTCTACCCCTTCAAGACTTGAAAAATACATCCTATATCGTCTATCTCTAAGGCATATGATTCATTTTCTATATAGTGCAACTCAAAATACAAAGAAAGTTTACTTAATTCATACTACTAGGTGATCCCAGAACAACTAAGAAATGTTCAACTAAAGTTTCTAATGTACACTTGAAAATGCAATAGAGACACAAGAAAATGACTTCTAACACTTCAAGGCATGTAGTCGAAAAAAGAAACATTTTACAAGAAGATAGCTACAAGAAATAATCAATGCGGTTAACAAAGGAACAAACCAAGCTTAAGGTGAGCACAACTATGAACTCAGGAAGACTAATAAAACAGTAACATTAAAACAGACATTAAAAACTTTTCAAATTCATGTAGAGTAGCTACTTACCATTGACGAAATCTATATTAGGGACAAAATATCATAGGTATCGCCAGCTGCAACAATTTTAGTTCTTCGAAGAAAGACAACTTAGCTACAACTCAGTTCTTCATATAAAGGCGACTTAGCTTCAACTTGTACATTCAACATTCAAGAGCAAAAACTAGTTAGTCAAAGATAATCTGCCCATTTATACGTAATACAACTATAAACTAAACTCCCAAAATCAACAAAATTCATCTCAACAACACAAGAACATAAAAACCCTAACATCAATTTTTGACTGACATACAAGCATATAAAAATCTTAAAGCTATAATTAAGACTTTTGAAGGTAAAATCTCTTACCTGATAAACTCTATTGAGACAACCTAAAGCTTTAAGACATGAGACATGTTGATTTGTGAAGCATTTTCTTTCAATTTTCAAAAGGAAATAAGATGGAACAACAGTTTACCCAGAAATCTTTGAAGAAAATCATCTTCTTCAGCTCTCCAATCTTGAACAACGAAGCTGCGAGGAAAATCGTCTTCTTCAGTTCATGTTCAGAGAAATTGCAGTGCTCTTTGATTTTTCAGCTGAAAATGGTGTTCTTCAGTTGAAGTTTAACACAAATGTGACGAATGGTGTTCTCCAATCTTGAACTACAACTGATTTCTTCCGTTCTTCGATCCTTCTTCAGCTACCGCAAATGGTGTTCTTCAGCTGAAAATGGAAGCTTCAGCTGATGTTTTAGGAAATGTGGCCTTTTTTTGTTTCTTTAATGTTTTATTCTTTTTAATTTTTGTTTAATTTTTTATTTTATTCCCAAATAAAAATGGTAGGGAGATGAAATATTAATGTTAAAATGTTTGAGGGAATATAATTTTTTTGTGAAAACACTAAGGCCACATTTTTAATGTGTTGTATTTTCAATTATAAAAATAACACACTTTAAAAGTGTGGCCATTCATGTAAATAGTTGTTGCCAACTATAAAAACACTTCTAAAGTGTTGTTTATCCCATTAAAGAGTACACTTTAGAAGTGTTGCTAAAATTAATGTAGCTAAAAGTCAAAATCATTGGACAAACTTTAAAAGTGTTCCCAAAAGTATTTTAGGCAACACTTCATAAGCGTTGTCAAGATTTAGTGTTGCCGTAGACCTTAAATGGTGTAGTGAGACCATCTACTACTTCATTGGACTGATCAGGATGGTAATGCTATCTTATATCATACTACTTATGGAACTAAAGCCATTTTCTATGGTGAAGATTCAACTCTTTCTAGGTGAACACATATTGAAGGCTCTTATGATATGTGAACACGTCTACGTTAACACCATACAAGTAATGTCTTTAAATAATAAGTGAAAACACCAATGCTGCAGGCTCGAGGTCACGAGTTGGGTAGTTCTCTCTTACACCTTAAGTTGTTTATAAGCATAATCTTACCTCTCTTAATTAGAACACAAGCTAGGCCGGTTCTGGAGGCATCACAATAGATCACATAACATTCTAAACCCTCTGGTAGTGTCAAAATAAGAATTGTAGACAACCTAGTTTTCAGTTATGCAAAGATCTTCTCACAATCATCTGACCGCTAAAACTTGACTTTTTTCTGAGTCAATTCAGTCAACGGAGATGTTATGGATGAAAAACCTTACACGAACCTTCTGTAATAAGCAACTGGACCCAAGAAACTTTTTATATATATGTACGAGATTTAGGTTTGGTCCATTGTTTTACAACTTGTATTTTTTGTGAATAAAGTCGGATCCATTATCTAGACATAATATTCCCAAGGAAACCAATGTCTTGAAACCAAAACTCACGTTTGCTAAACTAAGGGAATAACTAACAGCCTTTGAGAGATTGAATTCCTCATTCCTATAGGAAATAAGGATATCATAAGTAAATATAATAATGAAAGTTCAATTAATATTTGAACACTATGTTCAGAAAATTCTTGAAAGTTGTAGGAGCATTGGTATGTCCAAATGATATAACTACAAATTCATAATTGCCATCCTGAGTTCTGAAGTTTGTTTTCTAAATCTCAATGTTTGTGACTCTAATTTTCTGATAGCCTGATTTGAGGTCTATTATTATGAAATGACTAGAACCCTAATGTTGAAACAAGTCATCAATCATTTGGATGTCAATGCACATTAAGAGTTAACTTATTTTTCCACAAACACCACTTGTACACCCTATGTACACCCTATGGTGAATATACTAGTTGTTATGAAATGGTTATCTCGAAGGCCTTTGAAGTTCTGCTTTGATTTCCTGAGGTCAACTAGAGCAATTTTGTAAAGACGAATAGAAATATGATGGGTGTGTGAAGAATATCAATTCCAAAGTCGATTTTCCTTTTGCGAGGAATTACAAGAAGATTTTCTTGAAATACCAACTACTAGAACCAACTCAAAATTTGGGTTTCAGAGCTTGAGATCTTAACCCAAACTAGATGATAGAAACAACCCTTAGAGATCATTTTTCTAGAATTAGGGTAAGAAATGAATCGACCGATAGGTACTAAGTTTCAATCAATTGAGGAATAAATGGAATGTAACCAATCTATTCGTAGAATGATATAGAAGTCTACAATTTCTAACTCAACATAATCTGTTGAGGTGACATTCTAAAAGACTTTGATTGCACAATATATGTATACATGTCTAGCTTTAACTGGGTAACCAACTATAGTGGAGACTAGCAAAGGTTCTAAGAGAGTTTCTTCACTAACATCAAACTTGACTACTATATACGGAGTTACAATTCCGCGACTAGCCACGAGATATAACAATTCATAAACATCAAGGTAAAAGACACATAACTTACCAATGTATACATAAGGAGAATCCTTATAATCCTGGAGATCATACAACCTTTTTTGGCATTGACTGACAACCGAAAAAATGAGTTACCCTAATGAATCGTGTGACCTTCGTGTGCCACTGAAGTTGTGGATTGAGCTCTACCATTTTTACCTTCTTGCCTTTTTTTTTAAAAGGACAATCCCTCATTATGTGACAAGACTAACCACATCCAAAACATTTTTCCTTTCTTACAAGGCACTTACCTGGATGGTTCTTACTACACTTAGGTCTTTATGCTTGAAACACTTCTCTTAGACTTCTAGCCTCATTCCCTACCTTTCTGATCATACCTATTCTTTGAGGACAGAACACTTACTATGAAGAGACTGGGCCATAAAACTTCGTTGACTTTGTGTGTGATTGCCATCACCCGATTTCTACTGAGAATACTCATAGTTCCAATCCTAGCCTTTTTGCTCTCCGTAGCTTGTTTCCTAATATTTTCACCCTCAACATGATGAGCTGGAGTCAAAATCCTAGAGATGTTCATGCTTTCAAGCAACATAGAATTTCTACACTATTTTCACCAAATCTTACAGTGCATACAAAAACTAATTGATTTGAGACCTAGAATCAACAACCATATTTAGAGAATACCTAGAGAGTTGTGTAAACTTAAACCAATACTCTCACACTGTCATATTACCTTGCCTTAAATTCATGAACATCTGAGCTTTTCCTCCCTTAACTATATAGGCGGGAACCTTTGTATAAAGGTTCCACTGAAGCAATCCCAAGTAATAGGAGCGTCTATGTACCCCTGTTCTCTTTCAACTAATTATACTAGATATGAGCCAAATCCTTAAGTTAGTAAAATTCTAACTCAACCCGATCATGCCCCATTACCTGCATCACCTAAATGATACCTTGATCTCATTCAAAAAATTGCTATGATCCTCACTAATGTTGCGATCCTCAAAACTTTGGCTGGTTCGTCCTAACAAAATCTTGCACTCTACATGTAGCATACCCAAAATTGGCATTTGCCAAAACTAGAAACCACTGATTTCTCTAATAATCCAGACTCTGATCCAACATTTCAACAAAAGTCTGGAACTCTGTATTCCATATTACTTGGTCAAGAATTTGAGGAGATACTTTTGTGTTCATGGATTCACATTCTTAGCGTTATCTCTATAAGATAGCATTATCTAAAATGTAGCACGTCGAGTAAGATTGGAATAGATAACACCATATGCACGATAGGTGTAAGAACAAAATAAATTGTTTTCCTAAAATACTTAAAAGTGTCCCTCTCATTACATGTAGTGTCTTCACAACCTTGAAAGGGACTCGACATAGTGTAGTTTTTTAGACATCCTAGGCCACTTAAACCTGACTTTAATATCAAGTTTTTAATGCCCAAATGATACCGCTAGACGCAGACACGGGACCTAGGATCACGAATTACCCCTATATAACCCTACTGGCATAATCATAAGCATTAATAAAGGTAAGATGAACTCATATACTAAACTAAATATATCAAAGTTGAGAGGTTGAATATAAAATAGGAAATAAACTGTAAAATCTCGTAAACTAAAATAGGTAGATTAAAAAATGAAAATAAGAATATTTATTTTTTGAAAGAAAAGGAAAAATATGAAAAATTCTTAAGTGTAAAAGTCAGTTTTGTAATATTTAAACGGCCAAAACTTCCAGCTCAGAAAGAGTAAGGGTGAGTTCTTTATATGATTGAAAAGCCCTTGGTAAGACTTTCGAATGGCACCGAGTTTGTGCATTTGCAATGTCGTATTAGGGATTTTATGCCTTTTGGATGTTTTATTGTTGGACTGAGAAAAGTCCAATCCAAATTTTAGTAAGGGTAAAGTAGTATTTTCACCCTCGTATTTCCTAATTAATTTTAGTGGTTTAATAGGTGTAAAACCATGTCCAAGTTGAGTTTTTACAAAAGTTAAGACACTTAGGGCTTGGGAGAAAAGAGGAGAGAAGAAGAAGATCAAGAATTCTTTAAGAACACCAAGAATCGTTGTGTGGATTTCGTATGGGGTGATCCCTATCAAGGTATGTGGGATCTTCTGTGTTGGGTTAATTCATCCACACACAAATTTGTTTCAATTCAGGGAGTTTAGGGAATAAATTCTTGTTACAAGTTAATGTTTTTCAAGGAATGTTTTGATTTCTTGTTTATTGGAATGTTGATTGACTTCTTTAGTTATATTCTTGTTTCTCCAAGTTATTTTGAGTAGAATTCAGTTGTTATTAACAGTACCAATTGTACAAATCATTTGCTGAGAGAAGTAGGACGATTTGGAGAATTTGGATGTTAAAAACGAGTTGAAAAGTTCGTCAGACCTACGTTGGTAAGGGAAGGAGCAGGGCGCTTGCAGTGCACCTGAAATTGGCCTCATCCAACAAAGGCTTGGCGTGGATGCGACCAGTGTGCCATAACCAAGCTTCCATCAACTAAGGCTGGTGCGGCGTTCCACCAATGTCCTTTGATTGGTGTTTTTCGCCCAATTTTTGTAGTTTTAGCCTTTGTAAGTCCTTCTAAGGTACAATAACACCTTCCAAACATCATAATTACGTAAATTGAGTTCTAACTATGTAGAAATCAATAATAACTAAAATCTAAACCTTTAATCTACAATTCAATTCAAGGGAAGTCAAGATCAATGTCCAGTCTAAAAGTTAAGAAGTAAGTCAAAGTAAGTTCTTAGAGTATTCAAGATTCTTAAACAGACTTCTTAACTTATTTTTAAGGATCCATGAAATAGTGAGTTAATTCTCAAAACTTATAAGGGAACAATGTATTCCGCAAGACTTTAAATAAAATGTTTCAACTTTCGAGAAAGAAAAAAAGCTAGACTTGCTCCGAGCTTTTGAATAGTTTTAATAAAAGAAAGAGGAAACTATATTTTTCAAAAGATATTTTAAAGCTATGTTTTGAGTACAAATCCCAAATCATAGAATGAGAATGTTTTAAAAAACATAGGATCCAGTGTATATATTTAGGGAGTTGTATTGAGCACCGATGTGAGGATACAAGTTCATGTTAACTCAAGTCTCCATGTAAGCAATGTATCTATCATGGGTAGAAATGGTTTATACTTTTTATACGAACCGTTTTCATAGTATAGTAGTGGATCCATTAGGCAATTTAGGTCCTACGCTCTGGTAAGGTTAGGATGACCGGGCAGCGTGTGTCGAGTAATGTAGTATCATCACTGTAGCTCTTAAGTGATGGTTGTCTCTTAGAGAAGCTCCCACAAAAGTATTGTATTTTCATATACATTAATTATTTGTATTTTATATATACCTCAAGCATTATTGTTATAATTGAATACATTAAGAGTTTACAACATGTTTAAGTCAGATTCTTTATATTGTAATCACTTTTAAACTGTATATATATTGAACAAGAGTTTGTAAATCATGAGTTGAACTAATCCAAGGTAGTGTTCATTCTTACTCCTTTTCATGTTTTAGTGTCGTTTCACATTCCAACTCACATACTCATACATTTAATGTAATGATGTCCATTATCATGCATCATATCATGATGCAGACGCAGGTAATAAGGATCGACATTCAACGTACCTTTGATCCATATGAGCACTCTAGAGACGGTTGGAAAGCCTCATTCCATTTAACAGGACATGTTTTATTGCTTTCTACATTAGTTATATAGAACTTTATGGGGTTTGTTCGAACAGTCTTCTCAATTAGTTTAGAGGCTTCATAAATAATTATAGTTTAGTAGACTTAAGACTTATATTCTTATGTTAATGACTTGAGTTTCCATTTTGGCCAGTTTGAATGTTCAAACTTTTAAAACATTAAATATAGTATTATTGTTAAGTTTAGTAAGTTATTTTTTCCTTATAAGTGTGATTTTTGTCTTCCACTGATTTAAGTAAGCCAGACCAAGTGTTTGCTTCAGGCTAGCAATGGTCAACGAGTGTCAGTCACGCCAAGGGTGTAGTCTTGGGGCATGACAAATTTGGTTTCATAACATAGATTTAAAGAGTCCCAGGGAGTGTAGGAATCCATCTATGTAGTTTCTCAGTCATCAATGTGAAGCGCTCCACAATTATAATTAGGAGGCTAAAATATTTAGGAATATCTCACTTCTTTCATATTTTTTTGTGAGTTAGAGTTTATCTTTAAAAGTCTCTCTATAGTTCATTCTTTCGCTTGTTTCAGATAACAATGCCTCAACGATGAGCTACAAGAGGTCGTCCAGCTAGGAGAACTGTAGTAGCTTAGTAACACGGGTTACCCAACGCTCCCGAAGTGCAACCTCAAGGGTAGGTTACTAATGTGGATTTTCGTGAGTCTATCATAATGTTGAGTCACATTGTGACAGACGAAGTTGGGAAACAAAGAGGTGCTCCACAAAAAGGGCTTACGACTTCGAGGATTTTGGAATTTTTGCGGATGAATTGCCAAGCTTCACTGGTTCGGGCACTATTGAGGGTCCGAATAACATTGTGGAAGAGTTGAAGAAGGTGTAAGAGGTTATACATGTGGTCATTATTGAAATTTTATTTAGCTGCATATAATTAAGAGAGCTTCTTAGAACCTTTGATCAATAGAACGATGGCAGAGGTGAGGACTCACCACATCTAAGTTGATCTTACATTAAATAATCCTTTTTTGGACGTTTCTTTCCCCGCAAACTTAAGGAAGCCGAGGTTTCAAAGGACTCCTTGAGTGTGCACGAGTATGGTTGTTACACCCTAAAAATAAGCTAGGTTGAACTAAATCCTAAAAAGTTTATCTGATATTATAATGTCTCAAAGTAGTTAATAATTAAATTTATAGGCAGTATATGATGTTTGGAAGTGTATGGAGGTAAAACATCCAAGAACGTCCAAAACGATCGGAAACTACTCGAAGTTGAAGTAGTGTATTGTAGTGTTTTGTACTGACATGCAAAGGGTTGAAACGTCTGAGAATGAATCCCCGGGGACTAGCCAAAGGGTCCCCAAAAAGGACTCAAACATAGGATAACCAAGTTTTCGCACTAGCCAAAATATTGTTGTGGTTGTGCGTCGCGCAGCGGAAATTGATTGGGAAAAATTCTTTCCTTGGGACGCGGGACTTTAATGAACCATTCTATGTAAAAAATTTCCAAAAAAATTTTTGAAAATGCCCGCTACGTTCATTAAACCCGCAGATTTGGTCGTATCGTGAAATTTGAATTGGCTAAATTGTCCAATAAGTACAGAAATCTTTTGGGTAAATTGGTGATGACTTATTGATTGTTATTAATTCTTTTTATTCCCCTAAAATACCAATCAAAGATAAATCTTCAACTCAAAACAAAATTTGTCCATTCATCTCTCCAAAACTCCAAAGTTTAAACTTTAAAGCTCCAAGGAAGAAGACTGATTTTCCAGGATTTTTGTCCATCGATTTTGTTTGTTAATCTTCTATATTAAGTTATGGTTTTCATACTCAATTATATTTTCTTCAAGGAGTCAATTCCAAAGATTTTTCAAAGATGAACAAACATGAATTCTAAAATTTTGTAATCTAGCCATGGGTTCTTGCATAGAATGATTTGAATCATTTTATTATTGAACTGACGTTAATTTGATGATTTGAACCAAAAAACATTATATAATCATGAAAATCATGCAATCCTAGGTTTAACTATTATATGTGTTATGTGATCATATGTCAATGGTTATGAATTCGAGTATTGTTGTCTTGGGCTATTGAATAATCTAAGTTTTTTTGGATTGATGCATATGTTGCCTTACATAAATCAATATATATTGGATTGACTTACATTCATTGAGTACTATGATATTTGTATTAAATTGATGATCATGGCCATGGGCAAGGGTCTTTTGGCATTGTATCGGATGATTATCAATGGATTGCAAGTGGTGAAAATGAATTGGTAGTATAATTCCCTAATTCTCTTTATTTTGTGTAACGTAGGTCTCAAATTATGTTGTGATTAATATGGTCCACTTATGGTGGCGCTGCTATGTGCTTTAATTGTTAATTATGTGGCCTCACTGACATTACTTTATGTATCATGATGATCATGGGATTGTCGGAACTACTTGATATATTATAATGGTTTGTGTAGTTGATTTATATGAAGTATGATCATATCCATCTACTTGTGATGAAAGTGAATGTATTTGTTCTTCTATTGATGTTGTTAGGTGATCATGTTAGACTAGGACTATGTCATTAGGTGTGTATTCTTAGAGTTGATGCATGATTCTTGCTACTTGATTATGTGAGTCTTTTGACGATTATAATGATGATATTATATTAGTGAATAGTGTCATCTATAGATGATTTTTGTGATGCCAACGTGCTTCTAAAATTATATGCTATATGTGATAAAGTGAAGTATTGGTGTGTCTTGTTTGGTAGACTTATGTCCCTTACATGATACATGTATATTTTGAATATAACTTCTTGACTCAGGATTCTAAAGCCACTTAGTCTTATATGAATGAAAGACATGTTGCCTTTAACATTGCTAAGGACATCCTTTATATGGAACCTTCAACCTAGATATAAGTTTATGATATACTTGAAATCGAAAGCTGTAATGGTATCCTTTTAGTGCGAGTTGTGGATTTAAGGTTGGTTCGATGGAACGGAATGAAATCATTCTTAGGAAAATCATTGAGCTATCCTCTTAACCATTGTAAGGCAAACCTAGGGGACCTCTGTGGTAAAGTGAAATGTGATTGGGTTATAAACTAGATATGGAAACTCTTCATGTAATCTTATAAGTGAATTACTCTATGATAACAAAGTCTAACACCGATTGAGTATCGTTTGGGAAGTAGTTATAGTTAAGGATGAGGCTATAGTACAAAGAAACCCTTCATATTCCTTAACCATGTGCCTATATGGGATGTGTCAAATTTCTACCTTTGGCAAGTAGAAAACCCTCAATCGGAGTAGGGTTACAACTCTAGATTCAATTTCTTGATACTGTGGTTTTTGTCGGTTATTGCCTATGCTTGTAATATGGGATACCCACTAGTGTTGGAGAAGTTCTATGAAATTTAGGTGGTGTTATGGGACACTATCTAGACATTGCACAATACTCTTTGGAGATGTTAGTAAATCCCTACGTCTTCTCCAATACCATTACTTAAAGTGCTTAAATGTTGAATGACTCCAAAACTAACTAATGAAGATATTGATTTAAGTTGGAAGTATCTAAATGAGTAAGTACTTATATAGAGTAGTTTAACGGTCGTTTAGTAGATGTGTGAAAGAAGCATGGGAATGGTTACTTCATGTCTTACCTCAAGTAAGTTTTAAGAATTACTCTAGATAGGAAAGTTGGTTGATTATTTTGACATAATCTAAACCTATGATGTCTTAAGGATTATTTAGGTGATCTTAAAGAGTGTGTATGGAATATTTAGGTAACCTTGAAGAGTGTGTATGGGCGTTCTTTTCTTGAAATATATAATTAAGTCTTTTTATAACCTATGTGACGATAATGTCATATTTTATACATGTCATTATGTGCTATGAGAATGATCTTATCCTATGTAATCTAAAAGATCTCTTAAGTGTGTGTGAAGGGATTATATGGATTGCTGGTTCACAACTCAGTCAAGTGAGTCGTAGAATCACCTTTAGTAAGTGGATCTCATGTTACATGTTTTGGTGTATTTTAAGTGTATAGGTAGTCCAAGGATCATTCAAGTGTGATTAGAGAAGTTGTATGGGAGTTCTCTCTTTGATTTACTTAAGTGAGTATTAGGATAACTTTTAGTGAGAGGATTGCATCCAAAAAGGGTTAACTGTTAGGAGACTTAGTTCACTGTATTATTTCGTAAAAAATGGATAAAATGTTTATGCTATATCTTATGTGTTTCTAAGTTGTTAATTGTTATTCTTATGCTTATAAAATGATATTTTAAAGCAAAAACAACATACTTCCATTAAATTTCCGTTATAATGATTTTATGCATTATGCGATACTTAGTACATGTATTTGTAGTAATTCCATACATTTATATATCTCTAATGTGATTCATATGTAAAGGTGTTATTGGGAACGAAGCTTGGATTATAGGATTTTTCAAGCATGTTTGAAGTATGTCCTCATCTGAATCGAGGGCATATATATCTTTTGATTTCTTATTTCGAAGCATTGTAATAAACTTAATAGTAATATATTTCGATTGTATGGGCCGTTTCCGAAATATATTTTTGAGTCTAACTTTTAATTATATAATACTTAGTATTTCCTATAATTTTTATATGAAAGAGATTTAGAAAGACAATTCGAATGTTGTGAAAAGTATTAATTCCACACTATATTTCTTATATGTATATGCGATTATTGATACAAATGGGATTGTACAAGACATTCGAGAGTTCAAGTACGCCGTGTTCCAATTCGAGAATGCTCTAACTTCTAGGGGTACTCTCTGGTCATGAAAAATATGGTATCAGAGCATAGTTTAGGAAAGTGGTTTTACGAACAAAAAAGTCTCATCAAGACACATCTAGTAGAGTGTCGATCATCGCTGTGAATTGCAACACATCTATGTGCGAGAGGCTATAGGACGATAGAGTTTCCCTTCTTTTCTACTAGTATGTCGTTCATTATACATTTGGAAGTTATAAGTGTTCTTTTCTTATGGTGTTCCGTGTGTTACAGGAGATGAATACAAGGAGGACACTGCCTAGGAGAGTTGAGGAGAATGATGTGAATAATGAGATTCCTCCTCAAGTTGAACAGGTTGAACAAGTTCTTGAAGGTGCTAAAGGTTCTAGAGATTCTAAAGTTCCTATTGTGGAAGGAGTTAATCATATTCTGGTGGTTTCCTGAAAATGACTAATAGTGTGATTAAAGAGACTTTACTTGCTTTAGGTTAATCCATGACTACCCAGGAATTGGGGTGTTGAGCCTTAAGTGAATGTGGTGGAGAGCACTATGACATCTTTATTGAGAGATTTTGAGGGGATGAATCCGTCTATATTTAGGGTTTAGGGAGAGGATCCGCAAGAGTTCCTAAATGGTGTTTATAAGGTGCTGAGTGCCATGAGGGTAACTTCTAGGGAGAATGTAGACTTACCTTCGTACCAATTGAGTGAGTGTGCTCAAGTGTGGTACAGTCTATGTAAATATAATAGGCCAGTTGAGTCGTATCCTATTGAGTGGGAGGAATTTAAGGAGGCTTTCTTATGAAAGTACTTCACCCGTGAGAGGAAGGAGATGAAGGTAGAGTGGTTTATAATTCTCAAGCAAGGCAATATGAGTGTTGAGGAATAGTCATTAAAATTCATTTTTCTAGGTATTCTCCGTCATTCATAGTGTCTAACCTTAGATATGAGATGAGTAGGTTTGTGACCGCTGTCACCAACCTAGTGAAAAAAGAGTTTTGTACGGCCATGCTCCATGGTGATATGAATTTGTCTAGAATCATGGTTTATGCTCAATATATTTAGGAGTCTAAGATTAGTAGGATCTTTAGAAACTTAAAGAGGAGTGGTAAAAGTTACCAAAACCATCCTAGGTTGAAGAAAAAAATTTCTAGTGAAGATTAACCTAAGGGTACTAAGATGAAACTTGAGAAAGGCAGTGGTTCTCAAGGTGGTATGCCTACTTGTGCTACTTGTGGGAAGAGGAACTATGGGAAATGACTAATAGGTATCCAATATTCTTTTTGCTGTGTAAAGGATGGACACAATGCGAGGGATTGTCCTTCTATTGCGGCTTGAGGAAGGGAAGGTAAGCAAGTTCCTCCAAGTGTTCTGGAAGATGATGCTCCAAAGAAGAATCATTTCTATGAACTTCGGATTAGAGGATAAAAGCCGGATAAGGATGATAATAAGGGTAAGTCATTTTATTTATCTCTTTAGTGTTATGAGTTCCTTCTAACTTGAGTGGGGAAATATGGTTAGTAGAGGAGTTAGAAAGTCATGCCAGTATGTTGCAATGATGAAGGGTGTTTAGGAGTCTTGTTGGAAATGATTTTCATTGATTCCTTGCATGGTGCATTTCATATGTTTTGATTAGGTTTTAAATTGAGACTGTAAGGTTTTATCTCCTATATAGTCATGATTTTAGAATCAATTGCCTAAAAGTTGCATTTTTGAAATTTTGAAGCATGTTCACTATAATACATGGCAGCTTACTGTAATGACTTTGAAATTTTTACTGAATTGTTATTTCATAAAAAAATGGTTGCAATTTGTATTGAACTGTCGTATATGATAAGAATAATGAATGTAAAAGGAGTTCTTGCAAATTGAAATGAAGAATGTGAGTGTTATTGCATATAGTTTTCTATCTTGTTGTTGTGTTTTGAGTCTCTTAATTTTGTGAAATTGATGTTTCTCCTATATATCTATATTGTATATTGTAAGGTATGGTTATATACTGCATGTATTGAGTTTTTTATCTCTTGAAAGTGCCTAAAGAATATCAAGTATCATTCGAGGACGAATATCTTTTTAAGTAGTGGAGTATTGTTACACCCTGAGAATGAGGTACATCGACCTAGAGCCTAACATATATGTAATGATGCTTTAAAGTTTCAAAATGGTTCGTAATGGTGTTTATAGGCAGTATATGAATTTTAGAAGTGTTTGAAGGTGAAACATCCAAGATGATCGGGAACTAGTCGAAGTTGAACTAGTTTGTCGTAGTGTTTTGTAGTGATGTTTTGGCGGATGGTTTGATATTATGATTGAATTGATGTTAATTTTATGATTTTAACCTAACAACTCAATGAATCGATGAAAACCATGCAATCTCTATGCTTATGAATTCTACTGTAGTTTTCTTTAGTTATTGAATGATGTAAGAATTGTATTGGATTGGTGAATAGGTTGTCTTATATTGATAAACCTATATTGGATTTATTTAGATTCATTGAGTATTATTATTTTTGTATTGAATTGATTATGATAGCCATGGGCAAGGTTCTTTTAGTATTATATTGGATGATTTAGCTATGGATTGAAGTGGTGAGAAAAGATTGGTAGTATGCTGCCCTAATTCTCTTTATTTTATATAATGTAGGTCTTTATATATGCTGTGATAGGTATGGTCCACTTATGGTGGCGGTGCTATGTGATTTATTTATCAATTATGTGGCCTCGTCGGCGTTACATTATGTATCATGATGATCATGTCATTGTTGACACTACTCTAAATATTATGATAGTTTGTGCAGTTGATTTATATTAAGTATGATCATATACTTGTGACTAAGGTGAATGTATGTGTTCTTCTCATAGTGGTGTTTGGCAATCATGTTAGACTATGAATATGTCCTTACGTGTGCAGTCTTAGAGTTGATGCATGATTCTTCATACTTGTTTATGTGAGTCTTATGATGGTTATATTGATGATATTATTGTAGTGAATAAGGTGACCTACAGATGATGTTTGGTTTGTCTATATGCTTCTAGAATGATATGCTTTATGTGATAAAGTGAAGTATCAGTGTGTTTTGTTTGGTAGACTTCTGTCCCTTACTTGATGCATCTACATTGTGAATATGATTTATTGACTTAGGATTCTAAAGCCTCTTAGTCTTGTATGTCTGAACGACATCTGACCTTTAAAATTACTAAGAAGTTCCTTTATTATGGAACCTTCCTTTTTGTATGGTTATGATATCCTTGAAGGCGAAAGTCGTCATGGTATCTTTCTTTTGTGAATGGTGGATCTAAGGTTGGTTTGCTGGAACGGAATGAAATCATCCCTACAAAAATCATTGAGCTATCCTCTTAACCATTGTAAGGCAACCCCAGGGGACCTGTTTTGTATGGTAAAATGTGATTGGGTTATAACTAGATATGAAACCTCTTCATGTGATCCTTTTTGTGAATTACTATATGAAAACAGAGGTAGCACCGAGTGAGTATGGTTTGGGAAACAGCTCTAGTTAAGTATGAGGCTAGAGTAGAAATAAACCTTTCACTTTCCTTAACCGTGTGCCTACATGGGATGTGTCCATGTTCTACCATTGGCAAGTAGAAAACCCTCAATCAGAGTAGGTTACTACTCTAGATTCCATGCCTTACTAACCTGGTCTCTGTTTGTTATTGTCTATTCTCATCATATGGGATACCCACTAGTGTTTGAGAAGTTCTATGAAGTTTAGGTTAAAAAGAGTCGTACAGCAAAGCTCCATGGTGATATGAATTTCTCGAGACTCATGGCTTATGACCAATCCATTGATAGGATCTCTAGAAGCTTGAAGTGGAGTGGGCAAAGTGATCAAATCCAACCTAGGTTTAAGAAGAAAACTTCAAGTCATGATTAACCTAAGAGTAGTAAGGAGAAACTTGAGAAATGCAATGGTTCTCAATGTGTTAAGCCTACATGTGCTACTTTTTTGGAAAAGGCCCTATGTGCAATGCATAAAAAGTATCGGGAATTGTGTTTGGTGTGGTAAGGATAGCACAAAGTGAGGAATTGTCCTACTGTTTCATCTAGAGGAAGGAAAGTTAAGCATGATCATCCAAGTTTTCTGTAAAATGATGCTCCAAAGAAAAATCATTTCTATGCACTCCGGACTAGATAATAAAAGGCGGATGCGGATGATAATAATGATAACTCGTTGTATTTCACTCTTTAGTGTCATGAGTTCCTTCTAAGTGAGGGGGGGGGGATATGGTTAGTAGAGAAGTTAAAAAGGCATAGTAGTATGTTGCATTGATGCATGGTATTTCAGAGTTTTGTTGGAATTGAATTTTATTAATTCCTTGCATTGTACTTTTCATGAAGCTATGATTATGTTTTAAATATACTATATAAGGTTTTATCTCTTATATTGTCAAGTTTTTATCATCAATTGCCTAAAAGTTTTTTTTTTTTTCAATTTTTGAAGCATGTTCACTATAATACAAAAAGCTTACTGTAAAGAATTTTTTAATTTAACTAAATTGTTCTTCCATGAAAAGAATGATTATAATTTGTATAACTGTTGTATATGAGCAAAATAATGAATGTAAAAGGAGTTCGTACAAATTCAAAATAAAGAATGTGACTGTTATTGCATTATGAGTTGTACGAGTAGTTTTCAATCTTCTTATTGTGTTTTGAGTCTCTTGATGTTGTGAAATTTATGTTTCTCCTATATATATATGTATTGTATAATGTAAGGTATGTTACATGTTGCAAGTCTTGAGTTTCTTATCTCTTGAATGTGCCTAAAGAACAACAAGTTTCATTCGAGGACGAATATTTCCAAGTGAGGGAGTATTAGTACACACTAAAATGAGCTAGGTTGAACTAGAGCCTAACATGTTTGTCATGATGCTATAAATTCTCAAAATTGTTAATAATGGTTTTCACAGGCAGTATATGAGGTTTGGAGGTCAAATGTCCAAGACGACCGAAAACTAGTTGAAGTTGAATTAGTGTGTCCTAGTGTTTTGTTGTAATGTTTTGGGAATGGGTTGAGGGGGTAATTGGTTATAATTTATTCCTACGCATAGCCTGACATGCAAAGGGTCGAAATTTCCGATACAGACACCCCGGAGACCAGCCAAAGGGTACCAAAAGAGTACCCAAACATGGGACAGCCAAGCTGTCGCACCATCCTGAATATGGTTGTGGCTCTGCGTCGCGCAGGTGACACAGAGTGGGAAAAATTCTTTCCCTACGACGCGGGGCTATCACGAACCATTCTGGCTCAAACTTTTAGTGAACACCAAGATTTGGTCGCGTCGTTCTTAAGTCTAATTTGAATTAATTAAATTGTCTTATAAGTGCAGGGATATTTTGTGTATTTATTGATAACATATTGACAGTTATTGAGTATTTTTATACCCCTAAACACACAAACCAAAGCTAAGCCCTCAACTCAAAATAAAACCTCTTCACTCATCTCTCTAAAACTCCATTGTTGACATTTTGCAGCTCCAAGGAAGAAGACTAATTTTCTAAGATTTTTCTCCATCAATTTTGTGGGTTAATCTTTTATATTAGGGCATGATTTTCATCCTTGAATCTCTTTTCTTCAAGGAGTGAATTTCAATGACTTTTCTAAGATGATCAAAACCATGAATTCTCTAATTTTGTGATCTAGCTATGGGATCTTGCATAAAACGTTTTGAATCATTTTATTATGATTGAATTGATGTTTATTTTGTGATTTTAACTTAAAAACTCTATGAACCCATACAAATCATACAATTCTAGTTCTGACTATTTTATGGGTTAAGTGACCATGTCTCGATTATAATGAATTCTAGTGCAGTATTCTTGGGCTACTGAATAATATAAGAATTGTTTAGACTGATTCATAGGCTGTCTTAGATTGATAAATGTATATTTATTTGATTTAGATTCTTTGAGTATTATGTTTTTTTTATTGAATTGATGATCATGACCATGGGTAAGGGCCTTTTGGTATTGTATGGGATGATTTAGCTAGGGATTGAAGTGATGAGAATGGATTGGTATTACGTTGGCCTAATTCTCTTTTTTTATGTACTGTAGGTCTTTAATTATGTTGTGATTTTTATGTCTACTTATGGTGGCAGTGTTGTGTCTTTTACTTGTGAATTATGTGGCCTCATCGGCGTTACATTAAGCATAATGATGATCATGGCCTTGTTAGCACTATTTGATATATTATGATTGTTTTTGTAGTCGATTAATATGAAGTATTGTCATATCCATTTACTTGTGATTAAAGTGAATGTATGTGTTCTTCTATTGATGTTTTTAGGTGATCATGTTAGACTATTATTATGTCCTTGGGTGTGTAGTCTTAGAGTTGATGGATGATTCTTCATACTTGGTTATGTGAGTCTTGTGATGGTTATATTTATGATATTATACTAGTAAATAGGGTTACCTATAGATAATGTTGATTAACCCAACGTGCTTCTAGAATAATATGTTATATGTGATAAAGTGAAGTATTGGTGTGTCTTGTTTGGTAGACTTGTGTCCCTTACTTGATACATGTACATTATGGATATGACTTCATGACTTAGAATGGTAAATCCTCTTAGTCTTGTATGTATAAACGACGTGTGACCTTGAACAATTCTAAGAAGGTTCTTTATGTGGAACCTTCGACCTAGTTGTTAGGTTATGATATCGTTAAAGTCGAAAGTCGTAATGATATCCTTCTTGTGTGAATGGTGTAAATAAGGTTGGTTGGCTGGAATAGGCATGAAATCAGCCTTAGGAAAATCATTGAGCTATCCTCTTAAGCATTGTAAGGCAACTCTAGGGGACCTCTTTTGTAAGGTGAAATGTGATTGTATTATGAAATAAATATGAAACCTCTTCATGTGATCCTTATGTCAATTAATCTATGAGAACAAAGACTAGCACCGAATCAGTATACATTTGGGAAGTAGCTCTAGTTAAGGATTAGGCTAAATTACAAATAAACCCTTCATATTCCTTAACCATGTGCCTACATGGGATGTGGAAAAGTTCTACCATTGGAAAGCAGAACACAGTCCATCGGAGTAGGTTACAACTTCGGTTCCATGTCTTTCTACCCTTGTCTATGTCGGTTATTGCGTAGTCTCATCATATGGGATACCCACTAGTGTTGTAGTTCTAAGAAGTTTAGGTGGTTGTATGGGACTCTATTTTGACGTAGTAGAATAGTCTATGAAGATGTTCTTATATGTCGAGTGACACTTCAATGAACTAAGAAAGATAATGACTTACACTAGAAAGTATGTAGATAAATAAGTAATTACCTATAACAGTTTAAACAATTTTCTAGTTAAGATGTGAAGGGGGCATGGGAATGGTAACTTCATGTCTTACCTAGGCAAGTATTAAGAATGACTCTAGATAGGAAAGTTTCTTGATTAAGTAGGCATAATATAAACTTAAGAAGTCTTGAGGATTATTTAGGTAATCTTGGAGAAGGTGTATAAGCATTTGCTTCTTGAATTACTTAATTAAGTCTTTTCATAACCTTTGTGAGGAGAATTTCATATTGTACGTTTGTTACTGAATGAAATGAGAATGATATTATCATAGGTTTTCTAAAGGATCTATTAAGTGTGTTTGAAGGGATTATATGGGCGATTGCTTTACAACTCACTCAAGTGAACCTTAGAATCACCTTTAGTAGGAGTATCTCATGTTGTGTTTTTCTGTATTTTATGTGCATTTATATCATTATAGGTAGTCCAAGTATCATTTTGGTTTTCTTAGAGAGGGTTTATGGTGTTTCTCTTTGTCTTACTTAAGTGAAGTTTAGGATTACTTTTTAGAAGAGATGGTTGCATGCAAAAAAGGTTTACTGTAAGGTGACTTAATTCACTGTAATATTCCTTCAAAAGTTCTAAAATTCTTATGTTATATATTATGTGTTTCTAAGGTGTTTAATGTTGTTTTTATGCTTATAGTATGATGTTTTAATTTTAAAAAATCATATTTCCATTAAATGTCAATTATCATTATTTTAGTCATTATCTCATACTTCGTACATATGTTTGTACTAAATCCAAACATTTATGTATCTCTAAAGTGATTCATAGGTGAATGTTCTTTCAGGAACGAAGATTTGATTATAGTATCTTTCAATCAAGTTTGAAGTATGTCCTCATTTGACTCGATGACATACATGTATGTTGATTTCTTATTTCGAGCATTGTAATAGACTTAGTAGGTCTATATATCAATTGTATGGTCTGTGGCCCAGGTATATTTTGAGTCTAAGATTGATGATATGCGACATAGCATTTCCTATGATTTTTATATGAAAGTGATTATGAAAGAACATTCGAATGTTGTGAAAAGTTTAAATTCCACACTATTTTTCATATATGTATATGCAATGAATGATATGAAAGGGCTTGTACAAGACCTCTGAGAGGTCATGTATTTCTTGTTCCAATTCGGGAATGCCCAACTTGAAGGGGGTACTCTCAGGGCGTGACAATGTATTAAGGTTCACCCAGCTGTCTCGTAATGCTCCTAAGATTGTGAAGGGCATGAGGAGCAGAATGAGTTTGTGTGTTGATGGTTTGGGTGGATCAATAATCAAGGAATGGAGAGCTGTCGTGATGATTGGAGTGAAGGATATTTCAAGGTTAATGGTGTATGTGCAGCAGGTATAGGAAGAGAAGTGTAGGGATAAAAAAGAGTACATAATTAAGAAAGCCAACACTAGAAATGAGTTTGGTCAATAGAAATGAGGTTCAAATCGTCCATAATTTAAGAAACAGAAGGGGCATGCACCATCATCTTTTTGTGCACCTGCACCCAGAGTCAAATTGATTATCATTGTCAGACACCCCTAGCTAAGCCTTGATATTAATAGGATTTTGTGAAGGGTTGTTTCAAGTTCGGTCAGATAGGGAATTTCATGAAAGAATATCCAAAGAACAAGAAAGGATGTGGTAATGGGGGTAGCGTAGCTCCATATTCGTTAGAGCCTCCACAAGACAAGGCTATACCTAGAAGAACCACTTATGGTAGTGGTTGAGTGGCAAATCATATCTACACAATCAGTTTCCTCCAAGTTCAAGAAAACTCTGCAGTTGTTGTCATGGTTATGATCAAAGTCTTTACTTTCGATGTTTGTGCTTTCTTAGACCTAGGATCAACTTTATCTTTTGTAACTCTTTGTGTTGCAATTCTGTTTGAGATTCATCTTGAAAAACTTTTTTGTGAACCCTTTTATGTTTTCACCCCTGTTGGAGAGTCTATTTAGCATAAAGAGTCTATTGTGATTATTATATTTCTATCCATCACAAGAACAACATGGCTGATCTAGTAGAGTTAGACATGGTTGATTTTTACGTCATTCTAGCTATGGACTGACTCCATGCCTATTATGCATAAATAAATTTTAGAACTCGAGTTGCCAAGATTCAGACTCCAATCAGTCAGTTATAGAGTGGAGTAGTAGTTCACGAGTACCTAACGTTCATTTTATTTTGTACCTTAAGGCAAGAAAGTTAGTTTCCAAGGGGTGTATCTATCACTTAGTCCGAGTTAATGACTCATGTGCTGCGGTACCTTCCATTCAGTAAGTTTCCACAGTCAGTGAGTTTCCAAAGGTCTCTCTTTATAATTTACCCGGAGTACCTTCTGAGAGAGAAATAGACTTCGGCATGCACATCATCCAAGAAACTCATCCTATCTCTATTCCTATATACATAATGGAACCAACCGAGTTGAAAGAGCTAAAGGAACAATTGGAAGATTTGTTGGATAAAGTCTTATTCGACCAGGTTTCCCACCTATGAGCGGTCCGGTCTTATTTGTTAAGAAAAAAAACAAATCCCTTTAGGAATTGTATACACTACTGCCAATCGAATAAGGTTATCATCAAGAATAAATATCCTTTTTCAAGTATAGAGGATCATTTTGACCAGCTTCACTGTGCTTTATGCTTCACAAAAATTGATCAAATCAGGTTACCATCAGTTGAAAGTTAGGGAATGTGAAATTCCAACTAACCTATCGACGGGGCGTGGTCTCACCCATGGACCGTCGATGCTAGGGCGTCGATGGTACTGCAATCTGCAAGCTTTTCTGTTAAGACTTGGGGTTTTTTGGGAATTTAAAACCAATTCTTATAAAATAGGAGGACGGTTATTTTTGGTGTTTATGATCATATTAAGTGTATATAAATCATGAAAGTCTAATTTAAACCCTTGCACCAAGATCAAAACTCATTCCCTCTCAAAGTTTCTTCGAAAACCTACATGAGAGCTCAAGGTCACGATAGAGCTTGATGATCGATCTACAATGAAGTTTATTATTGAATTATAATTGGATTATTCTAATAATTATCGGTGTTACATTATGTAATATGATAATTATGGCCTTGTTGGCACTATTTGAATTATTATGATGATTTGTGTAGTTGAGTTAGGTGAAGTATGATCATATCTGTCTACATGTGACTAAGTCAAAGTATGTGTTCCAATTATGTATTTTAGGAGACCATGTTATACTATGATTATGTGCTTATGAGTGAATTCTTAGAGTTGTTGCATGATCATTTCTACATTACTATATAAGAGTACGATGGATATATGGATGATGATATGGTAATGTATAGGATGACATAAAGATGATAAGGGTTATTTCGAAGTGCTTCAAAGAATGATATGCTATATGTATTAAAGTAAACATTGTTGTGTATTTTTTTGGTAGACTTATGGACCTTACTTGATACATGTATGAATGATGTTGTGAATATGAGATGTCTTAACTAGGTAGTCATAGTGCATCGTTTCTTGCATGAATGAATGATATGTGAGACCTTAAGTGATGATAATGTAAGACCCCAAAAATAACATGCCACGACCCAAATCGGGGACGCGACTGGCACCCACATTTAACCTCCTATGTGAGCGAACCAACCCATATAAACCTTATCATTTCAAGATATATCAACAGAAAATAATGCGGAAGACTTAAACACATTAATAAAACAATTCAAAACTATTATTATTATCCCCAAAATCTGGAAGTCATCATCACAAGAACATCTATGATCGAATTACTAACTAAAAATGTCTAAGAAGATAAAAATACATAAAAGCTAGTCCATGCCGGAAGTTTCAAGGCATCAAGACTTGAAGAAGAAGATCCAGTCCAAGCTAGGCGCATAAGCTCACCCTGAATTTCCGAAGGTAGTGAAGACTGGCTAGATCTACTGTTGAGTTGAAGTTGACGGAACGTTTGCTGCATTCCACAAATAACAAAGAAGAAAAACATCAAAATAGGGGGTCAGTACAACCACAAGTACTGAGTAGATATCATCGGCCAACTCAAAATAGAAAACAGTATATATCAGTTAATATTATAAATCAACTATAAACTCAACATGTAGCATCAACAAGTACCATCAAGTTCATCCATGAGGGCTCAAGCCTCAATACCATACTCATTTGGGAATTAAGTTTATTAGATTGAGTATATTTATCATCTTTCAAGATTCATTATCTTTCTTCCTCTTGTGTCGGTACGTGACACTCCGATCCCCTACCACTATGTGTCGGTACCTGACACTCCGATCCCCTAATTCTACGTGTCGGTTCGTGACACCCGTCCCACTAATACTATGTGTCAGAACGTGACACTCCGATCCAATAATACTATGTGTCGGTACGTGACACTCCGATCCCCTAATTCTACGTGTCGCTTCGTGACACCCGATCCCCTATATGTGTCAGTACGTGACACTCCGATCCCCTATATGTGTCGGAACGTGACACTTCGATCCCCTATATGTGTCGGTACGTGACACTCCGATCCCCTATATGTGTCGGTACGTGACACTCCGATCCCCTAATTCTACGTGTCGGTTCGTGACACCCGTCCCACTAATACTATGTGTCTGAACGTGACACTCTGATCCACTAATACTATGTGTCGGAACGTGACACTCCGATCCACTAATCTCATTCTATCCGTTCATCAAGCCTTCTCTATACCAAGGAATCATCAATCCCATTACTTTAATTCATGAAGCCTTCCTTTATACCAAGGCATCATCATTAATAAGTAGATTAAAGTTTATTTCAAGATTTGGGATTGAATGGTTTTCATCATGCTTGTTTTATCAAAATCACATAATCATATTCATGCAAGCATACAATTAAGCATATAGACAGGTTTACAATACCACCAATACATATCATTCTCTATTAAGAGTTCACTACGAATATCGTAAAATAACCATAACCTACCTCCACCGAAGAATTGGAATCAACAAGCAATTTCCCAAGCATTGATATTCCCTCTGCCACTTGATCGATCAATCTCTTTCTCTCTTTGCTCTTTCTATTTTCTTTATTCAAACCCTCTTTCTTTTACCCTAATTAACATATAATTAAGTGTAAAAGATGACAATAATACCCCACTAATTAACCCAAAGTTACCTCTTTTAGCCCTCAAGAATTTGAGTTATTAATGTAAACCCACGAAATCTATAATTAAGGAAAGAATAGTACAAAACGTCCCTTAAAACATGTGAAGAAATCCGATTCTGCCTGGGATTTGCGCAACCTGTGACGGGCCGTCGTGCCTGCGACGGTCCGTCACGAAGGTCGTCGCAAGAACCAGGACTCCATTTTTCACTAAGGAGTCTGTGACGGCCCATCACACCTGTGACGGTCCGTCCTGCAAGTCCGTTACGAAGTTCAGAGAGTCGATTTTCAGAACCCAATTTCAGAATTCCTAAGTATATTGAAACGAGACCCTGCGACGGTCCGTCGTGCCTGTGACGGTCCGTCGTGGGGTCCGTTGCCTCAGCCAATTTTCCAGAAATAAAATCTGTTGCTCAAAACGACTAAACAGGTCGTTACAATAGATACCAATTTACCCATCGTTCGTCCCCGAACGATCAAAAGAAGAAAAACAATGGCGAAAAGGAGTACCTGAATCTGTAAACAGATGTGGGTATTTTTCTTGCATATCTGCCTCCTTCTCCCAAGTAGCCTCTTCAACCGGTCGATTCTTCCATTGAACTTTGATGGATGCAATCTCTCTCGACCTCAATTTGCGAACTTCTCTATCTAATATAGCAACCGGTTCCTCCTCATAAGTCAAATTCTCATCAAGCAAAACTGAATCCCAACGGATAATGTAGTTTCCATCTCCATGGTATCTTTTCAACATGGACACATAAAATACCGGATGCACTCCGGACAGCCCTGGGGCAAGGCTAATTCATAAGCCACCTCCCCTATTCGCTTTAGTACTTCAAATGGTCCAATATACCTTGGACTTAGCTTACCTCTTTTGCCAAACCGCATCACCCCTTTCATTGGTGAAACTTTAAACAAGACTTGTTCACCCTCTATGAATTCTAAGTCTCTAACCTTCCGATATGCATATTCTTTTTGCCTACTTTGCGCCGCTAGAAGCTTTTCTTGGATAGATTTCACTTTCTCTATCGAATCCCTCAAAAGGTCAGTACCCCAAGGTCTAACCTCGAATGCATCAAACCAACCAATGGGAGATCTACACCTCCTCCCATACAATGCTTCAAATGGAGCCATATCAATACTGGAGTGATAGCTATTATTGTATGAAAACTCTGCCAAAGGTAAGAAGCTATCCCAATGGCCACCAAACTCTATCACGCATGCACGAAGCATATCCTCCAACACTTGAATCGTTCGCTCAGACTGACCATCAGTTTGAGGGTGAAACGCAGTACTAAGGTCTAACCTAGTACCTAATTCAGCATGCAATGTTTTCCAAAACTTAGAAGTAAACTGCGTACCTCTATCTGATATGATGGATAGTCCAACCCCATGCAATCGAACGATTTCCGAGATGTAGATTTTTGCTAACTTCTCTGCATTGTAAGTCACCTTGACCGGAATGAAATGAGCAGACTTAGTTAACCTGTCAACAATCACCCAAATGGAGTCATACTTACTCATTGTCTTTGGAAGACCAACCACAAAGTCCATTGCGATTCTCTCCCACTTCCATTTAGGAATGGACATTCTCTGAAGCGTTCCTCCGAGCCTTTGGTGTTCATACTTTACTTGTTGACAGTTTGGACAGTTGGCAATAAAGTCAACAATATCACGCTTCATTCTACTCCACCAAAAGTGTTGCTTTAGGTCGCGATACATCTTGGTTGCACCCGGATGTATAGAATACCTTGTACTATGAGCCTCTGTCAGAATAGTGTTGATCAAATCATCGATGCGGGGTACACATACCCTTCCCTTAATCCTCAAGACACCTTCCTCATCGAGTGTTGCTTCTTTAGCCTCTCCTTGCAACACTTTATCTTGGATCCGGATCAATGTCTCATCATCAAACTGCTTCCCCTTAATCTTGTCAAGGAAGGAGGATCTTGCCTCCACACAGGCTAACAATCCTCCCTTCTCATTTACTTCTAACCTCATGAGGTCATTAGCCAAAATCTGCACTTCTCTAGCCAATGGGCGTCTAGAAGCTTGCAAATGAGCTAGACTTCCCATGCTTCCCGCCTTTCTACTCAAGGCATCTGCCACAACATTTGCCTTCCCCGGATGATACAAAATAGTGATGTCGTAGTCCTTCAGTAGTTCCATCCATCTCCTTTGTCTCAAGTTCAAATCTTTCTGAGTAAAGACATACTGTAGACTATGATGATCTGTATAGACTTCACACTTAACCCCATGTAAATAGTTCCTCCATTGCTTTAGTGCAAACACTACCGCGGCCAATTCCAAGTCATGAGTTGGATAGTTACGTTCATGCACTTTTAATTGTCTTGAAGCATAAGCAATCACGTTTTTCTCTTACATTAGCACAGCACCCAAACCCGAATAGGATGCATCACAATAAACAATGAAGTTCTTACCCTCTACCGGCAAGGTGAGGATAGGTGCGGTAGTCAACAAAGTCTTGAGTTTCTGAAAACTTTCTTCGCACTCGTCCGACCATACAAATGGAACATTCTGCTTAGTCAAGTTCGTCAATTGGGAGGCAATAGAAGAGAATCCCTTGACAAAGCGGCGGTAGTAGCTAGTTAACCCAACAAAGCTTCTTATTTCTGACACATTAGTGGGTCTTACCCAATTTTTCACTGTCTCAATCTTAGAAGGATCCACCATCACTCCATCCTTACAAACTACATGCCCCAAGAAGGACACTGCATCTAGCCAAAACTCACACTTAGAGAACTTGGCATAAAGCTTTTTCTCCCTCAACATTTCCAACACAATTCTCAAATGCTCCTCATGTTCCTTCTTACTTTTAGAATATACCAGTATATCATCTATAAATACGATCACAAAGAGGTCCAAATATGTCTTAAAAATCCCATTCATCAAGCTCATGAAAGCAGCGGGGGCATTTGTAAGACCAAAGGACATCACTACAAATTCATAATGCCCATACCTAGTCCGAAAAGCAGTCTTTGGCACATCCGTTGCCCGTATTTTCAGTTGATGATAACCGGATCTCAAGTCAATCTTTGAGAAGACACAAGCACTTTGTAACTGATCGAACAAGTCATCAATGCGAGGAAGAGGATACTTATTCTTAATACTTACCATGTTCAACTGCCGGTAGTCTATGCACATCCGAAAACTCCCATCCTTCTTCTTCACAAACAAAACCGGAGCACCCCAAGGATATGCACTTGGTCTAATGAAACCTTTGTTCAACAACTCTTGAAGTTGGGCCTTTAACTCTCTTAACTCCGCGGGAGCCATTCTATAAGGGGGTATAGAAATGGGGCGAGTACCCGGTTCAAGATCGATACAGAAGTCAATATCTCTATCTGGTGGCATACCAGGAAGATCTGCAGGGAACACATCCAAACACTCACGGACTACCGAAACCGACTCAATCGAAGGTACTTGGGTAGTGTCATCCTTGAGATGGGCCAAGAAAGCTAAACACCCTTTACTAACCATTTTCTTCGCACGAAGAAAGGATACGATACGCACCGGATTGGAAGTGTAGTCCCCCTCCCACACTAACGGATCTGTCCCAGGCTTGGCTAATGTCACCGTTTTAGCATTACAATCAAAAATCGCAAAATTCGGAGAAAGCCAAGTCATACCCAGAATTACATCAAAATCAACCATTTCTAAGATAACCAAATCTACATAAGTATTGCTCCCCACAAAATTTACCAAAACAAGACCTATATACCTTTTCAACTACCACAGACTCTCCCACCGGAGTAGAAACACGAATAGGCATGTCAAATAATTCACAATGCAAATTTAGATCATTAGCAAATGAGGAAGATACGTAAGAAAATGTGGATCCGGGATCAAACAATACAGAAGCCATGCAATCACAAACCAGAAGGTTACCTGTGATGATAGCATCAGATGTCTCCGCCTCCGATCTCCCAGGGAAAGCGTAACAATGGTCCCAATCAACAGTCTGTCCGTTGCCCCTACCATGTTGTGTCATAGTGGCTCCTGTTTGCCCATCACCTCTGCCGTTGTGGTGACCACCATTACCTCGACCACCATGTCCTCCAGAAAAGCGGCCTCTACCATGACCACCTCTACCTCTAGCTATTGGGGGTCTGTAACTCTGTTTTGGACAATTCCTCCTAATATGTCCAATCTCCCCACATCCATAACACTCTCTGGAGTCAGGCATAGGTCTCTCAGAGTAGTGTTGACCGTTCTGAGGTGGACCCCCAACTACAGTCTGTAGTGAAGACTGAATTGGTCGAACTGAGTAACCTCCGGAGCTCTGTCCTCTAGAGTAAGAACCATTAAACTCACCTCCCCTTCGAAACCTCTTTGATGTCGATGTAGTGGTGAAGTCATCTGGCTTCACTCCTTCCATCTCTATCACAAAGTCTACCACCTCTTGGAAGGATTTTGCCGTAGCCGCTACCTGTAAGGCTGAAATCCGCAATTCTGACCTCAACCCCTTCACAAAACGGCGAATCCGTTCTTGTTGACTGAAACAAAGTTGGGTGGCATACCTGGATAATGCACGGAATTTGGCCTCATATGCGTTAACCGTCATCCTACCTTGCTCTAGACTCAAGAACTCATCCCTTTTTCTATCTCTCAAAGTCCTTGGGATATATTTTTCCATGAACAAGCTAGAGAACGATGCCCAAGTCATAGGTGGTGCCTCTGTTGGTTGACATTCAACATGTGACCGCCACCACATTTTGGCGTTCCCTTGAAACTGATAACTCACGAACTCCACGCCAAACCTTTCTACGATACCCATCTTGTGTAGTAGCTCATGACAATCAACCAGGAAATCGTAAGCATCCTCAGATTCTGCACCCTTGAAGACTGGAGGTTTCAATTTTAAGAACTTACTGAAAAGTTCATGCTGATCATTTGTCATTATAGGCCCAGTAGACAGACGTGGAAATGTGCCTATCTCCAATGATGCATCCATGCGGGGAGCCATAGCAGCCGCATGTCGTATCTCCAAAACCGGAGGTGTTGGTGCAGAAACAACTGGAGGTGCCTGACCCTGATCAGATATCCCGCTAAGATAGGCAAGAACCTGAGTGATCATCTCTGGGGTAGGTTGGGGTGGCAATTCCTCATTTTGCACTTGTTCATTCTCCCCTTCCTCACCCTCTCTTATCACCTCCTCGGTCGGTGGAGGAGTCACCGCCCTAGTATCAGATGGGCTAGGGGCTCGTCCTCTTCCTCTAGAGGACGTCCTCCCACGACCTCTTCCACGGACTCTTGCCGCTGCTCTTCCTCGAGCCACAGCCCCAATGGCTGGCTCAGACGTTTCTTGCCGTGCCGTTGTTGCTGCTGGTGCGGTCGTTGCTCTAGTTCTAACCATCTGCGAAATAGAGTGAAGATGGTCAGATACCAATTTGTATCACCTAGATACCAATTGGACTCAAGTAGTAGCACGAAAGAAAGAAAGAAAGAGTGGAATTTTCCTAAAGTCTTATAGCCTCTCAAGGAAAAGTAAAGGCGTCCCCCTACCGTTCCTTAAGACTCTACTAGACCTGTTCTTGTGTGATGAGACCAACGAACCTAATGCTCTGATACCAAGTTTGTCACGACCCAAATCGGGGACGCGATTGGCACCCACATTTAACCTCCTATGTGAGCGAACCAACCCATCTAAACCTTATCATTTCAAGATATATCAACAGAAAATAATGCGGAAGACTTAAACTCATTAATAAAACAATTCAAAACTATTATTATTATCCCCAAAATCAAGAAGTCATCATCACAAGAACATCTATGATCGAATTACTAACAAAAAATGTCTAAGAAGCTAAAAATACATAAAAGCTAGTCCATGCCGGAAGTTTCAAGGCATCAAGACTTGAAGAAGAAGATCCAGTCAAAGCTAGATGCATTAGCTCACCCTGAATTTCCGAAGGTAGTGAAGACTGGCTAGATCTACTGTTGAGTTGAAGTTGACGGAACGTTTGCTGCATTCCACAAATAACAAAGAAGAAAAACATCAAAGTAGGGGGTCGATACAACCACAAGTACTGAGTAGATATCATCGGCCAACTCAAAATAGAAAACAGTATATATCAGTTAATATTATAAATCCACTATAAACTCAACATGTAGCATCAACAAGTACCATCAAGTTCATCCATGAGGGCTCAAGCCTCAATACCATACTCATTTGGGAATTAAGTTTATTAGATTGAGTATATTTATCATCTTTCAAGATTCATTATCTTTCTTCCTCTTGTGTCGGTACGTGACACTCCGATCCCCTACCACTATGTGTCGGTTCGTGACACCCGTCCCACTAATACTATGTGTCGGAACGTGACACTCCGATCCACTAATACTATGTATCGGAACGTGACACTCCGATCCACTAATCTCATTCTATCCGTTCATCAAGCCTTCTCTATACCAAGGCATCATCAATCCCATTACTTTAATTAATCAAGCCTTCCTTTATACCAAGGCATCATCATTAATAAGTAGATTAAAGTTTATTTCAAGATTTGAGATTCAATGGTTTTCATCATGCTTGTTTTATCAAAATCACATAATCATATTCATGCAAGCATACAATTAAGCATATAGACAGGTTTACAATACCACCAATACATATCATTCTCTATTAAGAGTTCACTACGAATATCGTAAAATAACCATAACCTACCTCCACCGAAGAATTGGAATCAACAAGCAATTTCCCAAGCTTTGATATTCCCTCTGCCTCTTGATCGATCAATCTCTCTCTCTCTTTGCTCTTTCTATTTTCTTTATTCAAACCCTCTTTCTTCTACCCTAATTAACATATAATTAAGTGTAAAAGATGACAATAATACCCCACTAATTAACCCAAAGTTACCTCTTTTATCCCTCAAGAATTTGAGTTACTAATGTAAACCCATGAAATCTATAATTAAGGAAAGAATAGTCCAAAACGTCCCTTAAAACGTGTGAAGAAATCCGATTCTGCCTGAGATTTGCGCAACCTGTGACGGGCCGTCGTGCCTGCGACGGTCCATCACGAAGGTCGTCGCAAGGACCAGGACTCCATTTTTCACTAAGGAGTCTGTGACGGCCCGTCAGACCTGTGACGGTCCGTCCTGCAAGTCCGTTACGAAGTTCAGAGAGTCGATTTTCAGAACCCAATTTCAGAATTCCTAAGTATATTGAAACAAGACCCTGCGACGGTCCGTCGTGCCTGTGACGGTCCGTCGTGGGGTCCATTGCCTCAGCCAATTTTCCAGAAATAAAATCTGCTGCTCAAAACGACTAAATAGGTCGTTACATAACATATGTTAACTAGAGACTAACTTGTTTATCTTAATGGTATAAGGTCCTAAATAGGCCTAATATATGGTATAGAGGAATTTACAAAACTATTAGGTGCATTGGAAGTCAAGCATCAAGGGACGACTAAGACGTTCGACGACTAAGTCACCTATGTGCCTCATATGTAGTTCTATGTGTTTATGTGGGATTCATTATGTTGTAAGGTCCTTAATATAAAGTATTGAAAGTGTGTAGACTTTCGTAGAGTTTTGAGGTCAAACGTCCATGACGTTCGAAAGATATGCCTTGAAGTGACCTTGTGTGTGTAGGCATGTTTCGTCGAGTTTTACGTGTTCTATTTTGACTAAATTCATGTGAGAGGTTTTAAAATCATAGACGATCGTAATTGGATTTGAAGATTCCAGGAAATTATCACCAAGGACCAACCAAGGGTCCTTGAGGAAGGACCTAAGTTGGTGGCAAACTACTAAAAGACAGTCCACCTTCGGAAAGCAATCGACGTCCAGCTGCCTGGTCGACGCCCCATAGGTTGTGGGCGCGGGTAGTTACTTATAATGGGTGGAAAATCTACCAGTTCCCACCCATTGAACCCATTGACAGTTGACAGCACACCCCGTAAGTGTACTTTCGCCCCGTCGATGGGCTGTCCATTGATTGGTTGTGTGCCTGCGTGTAGTCACTATTAATTCTAGGGGTGAACTTGTAAATTCAACCCACTTATTAATGGAAGTATTGGTTGTTTTTAATTGTATATTGTGTATTATAAATATGTTTATAAGTGTTTAACAATTAGAAGATTTGATACTTCCAAATAAAAACCCCAAAATCTGTTAAGAAATCCAAAGACTTCATTTATATCGAAATTCAAGGAACAGCTTGGCGTGGAGTTTTGTGTTGATATTATTCATATAAGTGAAGAATTATCATCATTGAGTTATGGCTTTTGATCTTTGAAAATCGTTTAATCAAGGATCCCAATCCTCGAGATGTTTTTCAAAGTTTTCAAAGTTGAATTGTCCAATTTCATGATTCTACCATGGGTTCTTGCATAAAGGATTTATAAGCATTGAATTATGATATAATTGATATTGTATTGATGATTTCAATCTAAATTACCTATGAACCCATAAATTTGGATGAACCTTAGTTTTGACTATGATGTCTGTCACTTGATATTAAGCTAATGTTGAGGAATTCTTATGTAGTTTCTTATAGGATTTCTAATGATGAAATCATTTTATTAAATTGATATCTATGATGTATTAGATGGATGAGTTCACATTTAATTAACCAAGTTCACTGAATATTGTATTTTTTATGTTGAATTGTTGGTTATGGCCTTATATAAGTGTCTTGTGTTATCGAATTGAGTAAGTTGACTTTGAATTGAAGTTTTTAGGATGATGTAGGGGTACGCTTCCCTATTTAACTTATTTTGATGTTTTTTATACTTGAATTCTATTGTGATTTGTATGGTCCACTTATGGTTGCGGTTTTATGTGTTTTACTTGCGTTTGCTGTGGCTTTGCCATCCTTGCTTTATGCAATATGATTATTACTTGGCCTTATTGGCAACTAATTGAAGTAATATGACTAATTTTGTAGTTTTATTATGTGAAGAATTACAATATGTAACTACATATGAAGTCATATATGTATTCTTCTATTCTTGTTGTCTTAGGTGATCATGAAAGACTATGACTTTGACATTATGAGTATAGTGTTAGGGTTGAGTCTTGGTTATTGCTACTTTACTATGATTCTATATGGAGTATATTTATTATGTTATGATTGTATATAGGATGACTTGAAGATGTTAGGTGTTTTCCTATATGATTCTAGAATGACATTCATTATGAGTTAAAAGTGAAGTATGTGGTATGTTGTCTTGTTTGACTTATGTCGCTTTCTTGATGTATATATGAATATAAATATGTTATATATTGGTTGAGGATGTTATAACTCTTAGTCTAGAATGTATGAATGACATGTGACTTTAAATGAACTTAAGAGAGTGTTTTATTAATGTAAGGTTAAGATTGTTGAAGTTGCAAGCCATAATGGTATCCTTCAAAGTAAAGGAATGATGTACTTAAGATTTTTTTGGTGGACTTACATCATATTAATCCTTAGGAATGTCATCATTAGTTTCTTGTCTCCATTGTGAGGCATCCCTAGTGAACCTTCTTTGGTAGAGTAAATGTGATTGGGTTATAAACTAGTTAAGGAACCCTTTTATGTGAATCTAATGTGTGAATTACTCTATGATAAAGAAGTCGAGAACCAAGCGAGTATCATAAGAGAAGTAGTTCTAGTTCAGTATTATACTAGAATACAAACAATCCCTTCATATTCCTTAACCATGTGCCTACATGGGATCTGTCTAAGTTCTACCATTATCAAGTAGAACAACCTCGTTGGAATAGGATAGAAGTACAGATTCCATGTCTTGCAATCATGGTGTATGTCGGTTATTTCCTATTCTCATCATGTGGAATAACTATTAGCATTGGAGAAGCTTATGAGGTTTAGGTGGTTGTATCGGACACTATCTAGACATTGCCCAATAGGCTTGAAAGGTGTTACTTGGAGTTCCTAGGTCTTGTCCATGACCATTAGTTGAATGTCCTATATGTGATGTATGAGTATTAATGAAATAGTGAAATAATGACTTATGTTAGGAAGCATATAAATAATTATGTACCTAATCTAAAGTGACTTAAGAATTCCTTCGCTAAAGATTGAAGAAGTTATAAAGGATGATTTATTCATGTCTTATCTTTGGAGGTCTTGAAGATGACTCTAAATTGGGAAGTTGGTTAGTTTTGTGGACATGATCTAAGCCTTCAGTAGTATTAAGGATAATATAGGTAATCTTGAAGAGGTCACTATGGACGTTATCTTCTTGATTTACTTGAGTAAGTCTTTTGATAGCCTTTTGGACGAGAATATCATATCACCTATATGTTGATATGTTTGATGTCTTTAAGTGTGTATGTGACTTATTATGAGTGTTTTTGAGGGTCATTTAGGTATTCTTAAGGTGGTTGCATGGAGATCTCTCTTTTTTGTTGCTTAAGTGAGTCTTAAGATAACATTTAGTGATATAACAACATGCTAGAAATTGTTAAAAAGGAAGACAAGGGAATTCACTGTAAAAGTGCAGTATTTCACTATACAGTGAATTGAACTCACTATAATGTGGGTTCTAAAATGATGATTTTTGGCTAAATTTTTCCTTATGTGTTTCTATGTTGATAAATGTTATTCTTATGATTAATATTTTATTTATTCGTGAAAAGATGCATATTTCCAATAAAAGTATGTTTCATGATTTTTATGCATAATTCCATACTTAGTACATGCTGTTCTACTAACTCCATGCTTTTATCTTTATATATAGCTCTTGGTAGGTGAGGATCTTTTAGAATTGATGTTTTGGACTTAGAAGATTGTTCAAGAGAAGTTGAAGTATATCCTCACTTGACTCGAGGGCGTATATGTCTTTTATATTGTCATTTAAAGTATTATAATAGACTAAGTATCCCTATATTCTTAATCGTAACTATGGGTCATC
Organism: Solanum peruvianum; assembly: GCA_027705065.1. NCBI lineage: Eukaryota > Viridiplantae > Streptophyta > Magnoliopsida > Solanales > Solanaceae > Solanum > Solanum peruvianum. The sequence goes on from JAKWJD010001761.1 coordinate 45,092,548, forward strand.
TCCTAAGTATTGTTGTGTCTTAAGATGATGAGATTGAGACTTAGTATTTACTATTACTTTTATATGAAGGAGATTTTAAAGATTATATTATGTTTTTTGAAAAGTTTTATGTCCGCACTACTTTTCACTATGTTTATGTGATGAATGATATGAAATGTCTTGTATAAGACCTATGAGAGGTTGAGTAGGCCGGTTACAATCCGAGATTGTACCCTAACTTCTAGGTGTGGTTTCGGGATGTGACAAGTTTGGTATCAGAGCATAGATTTGTGAAAGTAGTCTTAGGAATGGAAAAGTCTCATCAAGTGTCGTCTAGTAAAGTCTTGACCATTGGTGTGAGTCGCGACACATCTATGGGAGAGAGTCTATGGGACGATAGAGTTTCCCTTCTTTTCTACTCCTATGTCGTGTGGTAGAATAAACATTATGATATCCTTCGTTTGAGTTTCCTTGTGTTTACTAGGATATTAATATGAAACGGATGGCCGGTACAAGGTTGGAAGAAGAGAGGGTGAACGAGGAGATTCCTCCTCAAGTTAAGAAAGTTGAGCAAGTTCCTCAAGGTGGGCAAGGAGTCCAAGGTGCTAAAGTGCCTCCCCAAGGTGATAAAATTCCTAATGTGGAGGGAGTCAATGAGGTGCCGGTGGTTCATCTAAAGTTTACTAGTCAAGAGATTAGAGATGCATTGATGGCTTGAGATCAAGACAAGACTACTCAAATTAATTTTACTATGATTACTAAGGTTGTGGAGAGCACTATGACATCTAGATTAAATGTTTTTTTGAGGATAAATCCTCCAATTTTTCTTGTCTCTAAGGTGGGAGAGGATCCCCAAGAGTTCCTTGATGGGGTATATAACGTTTTTAGTTCTATGGTAGTTACATTTAATTAACCTAGTTTATTGGTTATTGTAGTTTTTATGTTGAATTGTTGGTTATGGCCTTAGATAAGGGTCTTCTGTTATCGAAATGAGTAAGTTTACATTGGATTGAAGTGTTGAGGATGATGTGGGGGAATGATGCTCGATTTCACTTATTTTGATGTTTTTATGTACTTGAATTCTATTGTGATTGGTATGGTCCACTTATGGTGTTGGTGGAATGTATTTTACTTGTGATTGATGTGGCCTTGTCGCCGTTACTTTATGCAATATGATGATCTTGGCGTTATTGGCAACTACTTTAAGTAATATGACTAATTGTTTAGTGTAATTATGTGAAGCATGACAATTTTATCTACATGTGAAACGATATAAATATTCTTCTATTCATGTTATCTAAGGTGATCATGTTAGACTATGACTTTGACATTATAAGTATAGTGTTAGGTTGAGTCTTGGTTATTCCTACTTGGATATATGAGTATATGTGGAGTATATTAATGATGTTATGATAATATATAGGATGAGTTGACGATGTTAGGTTGCTTCCTATGTTATTCTATAATGACTTCCATTATGAGTTAAAAATGAAGTATATGGTATCTTGTTTTGGTTGACTTTTGTCCCTTTCTTGATGTATATAAGATTATGAATATGTAATTTATTGATTTAGGGTGTTAGAAATTTTAGTCTCTAACGTATGATCGACATATGACTTTAAATAAACATAAGAGAGTCTTTTATGTGAAAACTTTAACTAAATGGTAAGGTTAATATTGTTGATGTTTTAAGCCGTAACGGTATCCTTCTAAGTAAAGTAATGATGGATTTACGATTAGTTGGATGGAACGTCATGATATTAATCCTTAGGAAAGTCATCATGAGCTTCTTGTTGGCATTGTGAAGTAGTCCTAGTGGACCTTCTTTGGTAGGGTAAATGTGATTGGGTTATGAACTAGGTATGGAACCCTTTTATGTGAACCTAATGTGTAAATTACTCTATGAGAAAGAAGTCTATCACCGAGTTTGTATCATAAGGGAAGTAGTTCTAGTTAAATATGAGACTAGAATACAAAGAAGCCCTTCATATTCCTTAACCATATGCCTACATGGGATGTGTTCAACTTATACTATTGGCAAGTAGAACAACCTCATTGGAGTATGATAGAACTCTATATTCCATTTCTTGTTATCATGGTCTATATCGGTTATTTCTTATTCTCACCATATGGAATACCTACTAGATTGGAGAAGCAGATGAGGTTTAGGTGGTGGTATGGGACACTATTTGGACATTGCACAATAGGATTTGAAGGTGTTTGTTTGAGTTCCTAGGTATTGTCCGAAACCATTAGTTGAATGTCCTTTATGTGATGTATGGGTCTGATAAACTAATAAACTAATGAATTATATTAAGATGTATATAAATAAATGAGTACCTAATCTAAAGTGACGTAAGCATTCCTTAGCTAAAACGTTAAGAAGTCATAAAGGATGATCTCTTCATGTCTTATCTTTGGAGGTCTTGAGGATGACTCTAGTTAGGGAAGTTGGTTGTTTTTTTGGACATGATCTAAGCCTTAGGCAGTATTAAGAATTATTTAGGTAACTTGAATAGGTCACGAAGGACGTTATCTGATTTATTTACTTGAGTAAGTCTTTTGATAGCTTTGGGAGGAGAATATCATATAACCTATATGTTGATATTTTTTCTTGAAGTGTGTATGTGACTTATTATAAGTGCTCTTGAGGGTCGTTTCGGTATGTATTGGTAGGTTGTATGGGATGTCTATCTTTTTGTTTCTTAAGTGACTCTTAGTATATATTTTAGTGAGATAACAACATGCTAAAAGTTGTTAAAAAGGAAGACAAGGGAATTCACTGTAACAATGCAGTGTTTCACTATATAGTGAATTGAACTCACTATAGTGTGGGTTCTAAAATAATTATTTTTTGCTAAATGTTTCATTATGTGTTTATATGTTGATAAGTATTGTTCTTATGATTAAAATTTTATTCATAAATTAAAAGATTCATATTTCGAATAAAAGTCTGTTTTTATGATTTTTATGAATAATGCGATACTTAGTACATGTGGTTGTACTAACTCCATGATTTAATATATCTATCTACATAGTTCTTGGTAGGTGAGGAGCCTTGAGAAGAGAAGACTTGGACTTAGATGATCGTTCAAGAAAAGTTGAAGTATATCCTCACTTGACTCGGGCACATATATGTCTTTTATATTTTCATTCAATGTTTTGTAATAGACTAAGTATCCCTATATTCGTAATATGAAGTATGGTTCGTGTCCCAAGTATTCTTTTGTGTTAACATGATGAGATTCAGAATTAGTATTTCCTATTACTTTTATTTGATCAAGATTTCATAGAATATATAGGTTTTGTGAAATTTTTTAATTTTGCACTACTTTTCACTATGTTTATTCGATGAATGATATGAAAGAGATTTATAAGACCTCCAACCGAGTTTGTACCATAAATTCTAGCGTGTAGATTCGGGAAGTGAAAAGCTTGGTATCAGATCATAGGTTTGTGAAAGTAGTCTTAGGAATCGAAAAGTCTCATCAAGTTAAGCTTGTAGAGTCTTGACCATTGGTGAGAGTCGCGACACATATCTGAGCAAGTGGCTATAGGACGATAGAGTTTCCCTTCTTTTCTACTCCTATGTCGTGAGGTAGAGTAAATATTATAATTATCCTTCTTATGATTTTCCTTACGTTTACTAGGAGATGAATACTAGAAGGATAGCTGCTAGAAGGTTTGAAGAAGAGAGAGTGAATGAGGAGATTCCTCCTGATGTTTAGAAAGTTGAGCAAGTTCCTCAAGGTTGAATATATGTATCTACATGTGGAGTCATATATGGGAGTTACATTTAGGGAGAAGGCCGAGTTGGCTTAGTATCAATTGAGGGATGTTTATGAAATTTGTTAGACTCAATGGAAGGATAATTAACCAGAGGACTCAGGTACTATTGAGTGGGAAGAATTGAAGGAAGATTTTCATGATAAGTACTTTCCCCGAGTGAGGAGAGAAGTTAAGGTGGAGGATTTTATCAATCTCAAGCAAGAAAAAATGAGTATTGAGGAGTACTCTTTGATATTCTCAACTTTGTCTGGGTATTCCACTTCTGTTATGTCTAATCCAAGCAATTAAATAAGTCATTTTTTGATGGAGGTAGTCGACTTAGTGATGGAGGTATGTCGTATTGATATGTTGCATGATGATATGACCCTAGATAGACTTATGGTGTATGCACAATCGATTGAAGACTCTAAAATTATGAGGATGGCCATAAGTTTGAAAAGGAGTGGTGCTAATGATTAAGAAAAAAGTAGGTCTAAGAAGAGGGTCAAATATCAAGAAGAATCTAGGAGTGACAAGTTCAAGGTTGAGATTGGAGGTGGTTCAAAGGATTGCAAGCCTACTTGTGCCAAATGTGGCAAGAAAAATAATGATGACTGTCTAGTAGGTACCATATGTTTCTTTAGTTGTTGTAAGGAAGGACACAAGATGAGAGATTGCGCTATGATTACTTCTAGAGGAAAAGAGGGTAATAAAATTGCTCCTAGTGTTCCAAGGATGATGCTTCAACAAAGAGGAGTTTCTATGCACTTTGTTCTCGAGTGGAGAAGCCCGATGAGAAGGAGAGTAATGATGATGTTGGTAAGTTCTCTTTCTTTTGTTGTTATATGATATCTTTTTAGTGGGGGAGTATACTTATTAAATATAATAGAAGTCCTTAAATTTGTTGCTTGTGCATGATATTTAGGAGTTTGGTTGAAATATATTTTCATTAACTTCTTGCATAGTGTGTTTTATGAAGCCATGATTATGTTGTCTGATGTGTTTATATGGTTTTACTTTTCATATTACCATGTTTATATTATGAATTCCTCAGATTTGGAATTTTGAAAAGTTTTTGCATAAAATCTTGTAACACTACAAATTGTTCATTATTATGTTTTATGAAAATTGACAAATTGATTCTTTTGTCAATTTTTTGTAATGTGGTTATAAATAATGTATATAAGTATGATATTAAACATAAAACAAGTTGTTATAATATGGGATGAAGCATGTGAATGTAGTAGCATAATGAGTTATAGAATTGTTTTCTAGTTCTTGTGGTATTGTGAATCTCTTGTCTATGTGAAGTTGATTTTTTTCTTCTTGGTTATGTGTTGTATGGTTTGTGTAACAACCCTAAAAATGTCATCGCTAAGTAATGCTTAATGTTTCTAGAATGCCTAAGATTAGACTGGGTTCACACAGATTGATGCGCGTAGAACCAGACCTCTAAACCATTGCAAATTCGAAGACAACAAAAATTATGAGTAAGTTGAGATAAGAAAGATTGGGTCCAACAAATTAGGGCACCCAAATATGAAGATCTACCTGGATGAGCCTTAATCGAACTTAAAAAGGGAGAATCGTATGTTTGGAGGGGCTAGGGGTAAAATGGTCTTTTTCTAGGCTAAGGGTAGTATTGTAATTAGCCTAAATATTTAATTAAATTATTTATTAATATGGTGGAGGGGAAATTTAGGTAGAAAGGGCAGAAATTGGCCAATTGAGTGAAATCTTGCTTTACCCGGGTTCGAACCTAGGTTGGAGCAATGACTTAATTTTATTATTTTATTTAGTGAATTAATTTGATTAATTAATATGTAATTGCTTATTTAAGAAAAAAGAAAAAACAGATTTTTATTTATTAATTTATATAATTAATCCTAATTTTTCTAAGTGTCTCCCTAATCTCTTAATCCTTATCTAACACCCACAAGTTTCTCACCATATCTCTGTCACGTTCACGCTCAAATCTCTGTAAAAAAGAGAATGAACAGAATCAAAAATGAAAAACATAAAGTTCATAGATCTTGAACACTCAAATAAGCATAAAAACGAAAAGTAAAAATCAATTTCTTTACGGATTTTTCTAGTGGTATCGGTGGTGAGGCGTTCTCTTTGTGGGGAAATAGGCAGCATGTTGAATTACTTTTGAACAACATTAGGAATGGGTTTTCTTCCCTCTTAGTCCCTTTCCTAATATACCCTTAAGGCTTATATGAATCTACTCGAAAACTAGGGCTGTTCCACGTTGCATGTCCCTGTCACTAACTCCCTACGATCTTAGATTGCGTATGCTTGCTGGTAGTATTTAGGGATACTGTGTTTGTGCGGATGATCTTGTTTCGAGGATGTGTTCATGATTATGTTTTTATGTTTAGTGTGTTTTAGAAATATGAATGTAGACATGTATGTATGTGTGCAAGATTGTGACCATGACTTTGAGTCTCTGTTTGAGCATGTTAATAACATAGAGATTACTTGTGTTTTATGTACAATTAGATGTTCTTAAAATCGTGAGGTTCAAATGACCGTAATATTCTGCTTAAAAACATGATTAAATTATATTTCTAACTTATCTTAAGAACCCTAACCAAAGACTAAGAAAGAGGTGCTCAAATGACCGTAATATTCTGCATAAAAACATGTAACAAAGTCCCAGAATCTTGAAATCCGCTGCATATGATTTCGGGAAATTTAGGGCGTCTAAACATTAAAAAAAATAGGTGAGGTTTGGAGGGATTTAACCCAAGACCTCACTAAAGCATACCTTAACAATCATTAAAATGGGTGTGCTAAGTGGGGCTAGAACTGTGGCTAGGGTTCTATCGAATCTCGACAGAAAAAGGGAACAAATATACGTTCCTCTGGGTTTCGATCGCACGACAACGAGGATCCCCCAAGCATGTAATTAAAAAGAAGTGAGGAGCACCTTATTCGAATCCGTGTGCCCTTAGCTAGACTCTTCTACTTAAAATGTAAATAAAAAATTATGAGGAGTGCGATTCGTACCCACTTTCTTTATGAAGGTAGCAAAGGAGATGATAAAATATAGAAAAAATGGGGGTTGTGGGGAATCAATCCCACAACCCCTCGACCAGTAGCGAAAATGTGAAGCTAAGGAGGGGAAAATGTATTAAGGGAAAAGTATGGGGTCATTGGGAATCGTTCCTATGCCCATTAGTAATTGCCGAAATGAAATGTGAAAAAAATATTAACGTGAGCAATGGGGATCGAATCAGGATCTCCAAGCCGAGTGAAAAAAAATTAAAATTTAGGAATAGCTAAGTGTGTTCAAGGGATTGGAAACCGGGTTCCCTTGCAAAAATTCCATATTGACACATAAATCTTACGTGATTAAATATTTAACGAAAGGTGTTTATAGGAATGAAATTGAAACTTTGTCATACTTACAAGATCCTTAAGTCTTGTATCACATAATCTTGAGGAATATGAATCACTTAAATAAATTATTAATATATTCTCATGGCTTGTGTCTGTGGACTCATCAGTCCAGCATACGTTATAAAGTTAACCTAAGCTGTTATTTTAAATAATTAGTCCCCAAAAGGGTTAAGTAAGAGTGTGAAACACACTAAAAGGCCAATTATATTGGCATGTGATTAAATGAACGTTCACGTAAAAAAATTGTAGGTAATTATTAAGGGAAAATGTGCTAAGAGTAATGGATGTGGTGACAACATTATAAGAGTCAACTTACTCAATAAAATAACGCAAGACCCTTATCTATGTCCATAAGTAACAATTCAACATAAAAAACTCTAATAATAAATGAATTAGGTTAATTAAATGTGAACTCATCCATCTAATACATCATAGATGTCAATTTACTATAGATTTCATCATTAGAAAGCCAATAACAAACTACAAAAGAATTCATTGTCACGATTGGGGTCTAGACCCTAGCCAAACCCATCGTCGTTGTCCTCTCAGAGGTCACAGACAAGCCTACCTACGTCGTCAGTTCATTTGTTAGGTTAATTTTAGCAGAAAATTTAGAACTTTTTGTTTTGTTTGAAGTGTACATAGAATTCATAGTTATAACATCCATATGCGTATAAAGAAGTTCATTGCTCAGGTGTATCAATCATATAATAAAAAATCATTCAACCTAGAAATAAATAGTCTTATATCATAAGTAACAACCGCCAAACTGGCACTACTACATAAATATGAATAAAATTCGAAAAAAATACTAGTGCAACATGCTCAACTAGACTAAACCTATTACTAAGCCAGAAACATAACGCCAAGAATCCTCGAATGCATGGGACCTACCAAGTCCGGATGAAAAGGTCTGATGTCCGAACAGCTGCAATAAATGTCTTCAACACCCTGCTGAACCTTCACCTAAAATAGTATAATGTACGGGATTAGTACAAACTTGTACTAATTATGGGTGTATGCAAGTACACACCGAGAACATGTATGATTGAGAAGAGCTCTCTCCTAACGATATGAATTATGGAATGAAAAGTCAATTGGACTTGCCAAATAAGATTAGGGAAGTCATTCTATGACAGTAACGTGCATCATCATTGTTTTCATATTGCACACAACACATAACATATTTTATATAGAACGTACATATATTACATATCATTTGTTTATATACCTTGAGACCTTGGATCACGAACTTATAATTAGAACTCCCAAAATTACGGCTCAACATATGAGACCTCAACTAGAAAGCCTTCTTTAGAAAACACAGAGACTGCTTCATTCATTCATACGTACTTTATTTTCGTTCGTTCATGAGATAATGTATACATCGGCCATACCTAGGATGTAATATAATACTTTTATCGGGTTTGCTGTGCAATTACAATGAATGACCTTGTTTCATTACCTGAGTCTAGTTCACCTCTTTATTATCCTATCCAAACACAATTCGTATCATTCATTTCATTTTCTTTCATACTTTGAGGAACTTAAAATTTAACCAACGAAGTTCATGGGCGCATCATGATTTCCGATGTATTCCCCATACCGAAAAGAGGTAGAGTAACTGGCCAAGGTGAAACCAAAACTTCCCTAGCTCATTTAAGTTGAAAACAACTGGCTAATTTCTTGTAGTTGAAGCATAGTTTGATGACTAGGAGATTTAGGGAGACACATACCTAACTTGCGTAAAGTGTCATCTTTTTAGAAATACGTGATCCTCTGCCCTTCCCGAAAGAAGGAATTACCACTCATAGATAGCCTATCGTATCTCCGTTAAAAGTTTCTATTTACATTTAATTCATACATCATCGAAGTTTTCTCCTAGCATTAGCTAGTCATAGATCATCAGATGATTTATCATCTCTTCTTTACGTACTAAGTTCCAATTGTCCTTACACATATATATAGAGTGTGGTTGAGACTTTTCTCTTAATGTTCAGCACTCTCTTAGGTAAGTACTTTTTGTGACCTTATATTGGCGTATTTACAACATGTCTCAGTTGTACTAGACTCTTATTGTGATGCCACCCTGTTCTTTATTAACATCTTTACGTTTCATATTTACTGACCTTTTCATTTTTTTGTTCATTGTATATCACATACTCTCTTTTGGTGACGTATTTACAACTTGTCTAACTTGTACTAGCCTCTTATTGTGATGCCACCCTGTTCTTTCTTAACATCATTATAATTCATCTTCACTCACCTTTTATTATTTGTTCATTGTATATCATATATACTCTATCTTGGAATTTACATTGAGGGACATTGATTCACAGTTATTTTAAAATACTGTATTCGTGCAATTTTGGGAACTCTATATTTTATACATATATTTACTATGTCTTTCATTTGATTATCTTGATAATAGATGGTTGTTATGAACGCTCAAGAGTTTATGTAGATTTTGTTATGAGAGTTAAAAGTTTCCCACTATGAAGTCTAAGTAAACGAAAATCTCAAATTTTTTGCTAAAATTAACTTAGATGATATAATGATGTCGTATGTAGTCTTGTCTGCGACCTCTAAAAGGTCAATGACGCCAGTTTTTTGTAGGGTCTAGACCCCGATCAAGACAAAGTTTGTATCAGAGTATTATGTTAAATTCTGAGGATAATAAGTTCACATCAACCACATCAAGTAGTTCGTAACTCATGGTAGTGAAGTACACCACTATCCTTAATAAGAGACTGCATGATGACTATGAAAAATTCCCTTCTTTTGATCTTATCATGCCTTCTCTAATTACTAATTTCTTGGTTTTATGAGTCTATCTGACATCAATTCTTATCTTTTTACAGAACATGAAAACAAGAAGGAACTGCGATTGGGGAATAGGATAAGTAGCTACTCAGGATAAAGAAGTTCCACCATAGGATCCATCTTAAGGAGTGGACATGTCGGCTAACCCAGCTTGGTTAACTGATGCGGAGGTGCGGACCGCTATGGCTGAATTGGCTTAAGCCATCACTATTACGGCCCAGGCCAACAGACAGAATGTTCAGCGCTAGAACCCACAAGCACGTAGCATGGCAAACAGACTACAAGACTTCACGAGGATGAACCCTTCAATTTTCAGCCATTCCAAGACATTAGAGGATCCTCAGGAGTTTATTGATGAGGTGCAGATTATGTTAGTGTCTATGGTAGCCACAAATACTTAAAGAGCTGAGCTAGCTTCCTTCCAGCTCAAGGATGTTACACAGTCTTGGTGCAAGATTAGGCAGGACAACCGAGGTTTGGGAGGAGGTCCGGTCACGTGGGAGCTATTTAAGATAGCCGTCCTGGAGAGATTCTTCCGAGGGAGATGAAGGAGGCCAGGGTTAAGGAGTTTATCAACCTTAAAACTTGATCGATGACAGTCAGGGAGTATTACCTGAATTTTGCTAAATTGTCCAGGTATGCCACTTCCTTTGTCTCCAAAAACAAGGATGATATGACTATGTTCCTCATAGGATTATTAAGAGATCTTGACGAGGATGTCTGGCTGTGATGCTCCACGATAACATGGACCTCTCCTGGTTGATGGTACATGTCTAGAAGGTAGAGGATACTAAGAGGATGAGGGGCCTCCATGAGGTTAGGAGGACAAAACCTTCTCATCAGGTATGTCCTAGTAATGGTGGTGGTAGGAACAACTTCGACATCCGTGAGAATCCCAAATTTACAATGGGGGATCAGAGTTCCGAGATCTCTAACTCTCAAAGGTACATAACCTAAAGAAGGCAGACCCAAGCCCAAGAAGGGCAATGGAGCTGATGTGCGTCCCAGATGAAGTGTACCATGTGTGAACGTACTTATTGTGAAGAGTGTAGATAGAACACTAATGCCTGCTTTTGTTGCGGGAAAAGCGGTCACATGGTCAATTACTGCCCACAGAACAGGGGTCAGGTTAGAGGTAATGCTTATCTTAGGCCTAATCAACTAGGTGCAGTAGCAACCGAGCCTTCTAAGAGGAACATATTCTACGCACTGAAGGGCAGAGAGGCGCAGGAGAAGTCCGCTGATGTTTTCTTAGGTATGCTGCAAGTATCCTCAACTTATGTTTATGCCTTACTTGATCCAAGGTCTACGCTTTCCTTTTTAACTCCATTACTTTCTCTTACTTTTGATATATTGACTTAATTTTTGCATGATACTATTGATGTTAATACACCTTTAGGAGAAAAATGTAAGAAATGATAGTGTACACAAGTATTGACCAATAGTTGTATGTTGTAGGACTATGTGCGCAGACTTGGTTGAGATACCTATGAACGATTTTGACATCATTCATGGCATGGACTGGCTTCATAGTTTCTATGCTTGTGTGGATTTCCGTAGTAGGGTTGTGAGATTTCGTCTAGGATAAGAACAACTTGAGTCATCCTAATCCCTTGATTTCTAACCTTAAATCCAATAATTTGATTTCCAATGGATTAATATGTCATATTGTGAGTGTCAATGATCTAGATCATGACATTCCTTCCATAGAATCAGTGCCTGTAGTTAATGAGTTCCCAGATATGTCTCCTGATGATTTGCCTAGAGTTCCTCCAACTTAAGATATTTATTTTGGTATCGACTTATAACCCAACACTAAACCAATTTCGATTTTTCCTTATATAATGGCTCCAACTAAATAGAAAGAATTGAAGTTGCAGTTAAAAGATCTCACTAATAATATTTTTATTCGGCCGAGCATATTTTCTTGGAGCGCTCCAGTATTCTTTGTGAGAAAAAAATGATGGAACCCTTAGAATATGTAATGATTATCAGCAGCTCAACAAATTCACTATCAAGAATAAATATCCACTTCCCATAAGAGATGACTTGTTCGATCAACTTTAAGGGTCTAGTTTCGTCTTGAAGATTGATCTTCGTTCAGGGTACCATCAACTTAAGGTTAGGGAAGAAGATATCCCAAAGACAACTTTTTGTACATGTTATGGTCATTGTGAGTTCGTAGTCATGTCATTTAGTCTCACTAATGCACCAGCTGTATTTGTGGATCTCATGAACAGGGACTTCCGTGAATACCTAAAGTCTTTCGTTATAGTATTAATTGTGGACATTCTCATCTACTCTAAGACCAAGGAAGAGCATGAACAATATATGAGACTAACCTTGCAAGTACTTAGACAACATCTTTTGTATGCCAAATTTAGCAAGTGTGAATTCTGGCTTAGATTACTGACCTTCATTGGTCATGTTGTGTCCTACAAAGGTGTGGTTGTAGACCCCAAAAAGACTAAGGCTGTTAAGAGCTTCCCAAAACCCTACTCCCAACGATATCCGTAGCTTATTGGTATTGGATAGTTATTAGCGCAGGTTCATGGAGATTTTTTGTTCCATTGCTTCCCCACTCACAGCTTTGACGAAGAAGAAAGTCAAGTTTGAATGGGCAGAGACTTGCGAGAAGAGTTTCCATGAGCTCAAGGACAGACTCACTTTAGCCCCGGTGCTTACTTTGCCTAAGTGTGGTGAGAATTACACTGTTTGTTTTGATGCATCTAGGGTTTGTTTGGGTTGTGTTCTTATGAAGGGTGTTTAAGTACTAGATTATGCGTCTAGAGAGCTCAAGGTTCATAAAAAGAATTATCCCACTCATGACCTGGAGTTGGCAGCTGTGGTGTTTGCACTGAAACTATGGAGGAACTACTTGTATGGAGTGAATGTTTATGTGTTAACAAACCTCAAGAGTCTCCAATACATGTTCACACAGAGGGAGTTGAACCTACGTCAGCGGAGATGGTTATGGCTGTTGAAGGACTATGACATAATGTCACTACAATCCAGGTAGGGCTAATGTTGTAGCCAATTCTTTGAGCAGGATGAACATGGGGAGTATATCCCACATTGAGGATGATAAGAAAGAGTTGGTTAAAGATGTACATAGACAGGCGAGACTAGGTGTGCGGTTGGTTGACTCTAATAGTGGGGGTGTTTCAGTTCATCCTAGTTCTGAGTAATCCTTGGCAATTTAAGTCATATGGAATCATCCTGATCTTTTTTTAAAGGATTTGAAGGACTCATTGTATGTAAACATGAATAAGACTTTTTCTTTAGGAGGTGACTTCATACTTAGGAACCACGACAGGCTGTGTGTACCAGATGTGGATTATTTGCCGACCAAAATTGTTACAGAGGCTTATGGTTCCAAATATTCGATACATCCAGGTTCCACCAAGATTTATCATGATCTTAAGCAAATCTATTGGTGGGATTGCATGAAGAAGGACATTGATGAATATGTGTCCCAGTGACCTAATTGTTAACAGGATAAGACAACACATCTTAAGCCTGGCAGTCTAACTCAGATGATTAAGGTTCCGACATGGAAGTCGGATGCCATTAATATGGACTTCGTGGTTGGTCTTCTGATGACAAGAAGACAACATGATTCCATATGGGTTATTATGGACAGGATGATTAAGTCTGTCCACTTTATCCATATGAAGTCTACTTACAGAGCCATGGATTATGCGAAACTTTATATTGATGAGATTGTGAGATGGCATGGTATTCCTTTGTCTATCATTTCATATAGAGGATCTTAGTTCACTTCATATTTCTGGAGATCCTTCAAGAAGAACATAGGCACGCAGGAAAAGCTTAGTACTGCCTTTCATCTCAAACTGATGAGCAACAGACCGCACAATTCAGACATTGGAGAACATGTTGAGAGTGTGTGTGATTGACTTCAGAGGCAGTTGGGACGACGATCTTCCTTTGATAGATTTCTCGTATAATAACATCTATCACTCCAACATTGGGATTGCATCGTTTAAGGCACTGTATGGTAAAAGGTGTATGTCTCTAGTTCGCTGGTTCAAGGTTGAAAATTCATGAATTCATGGTTCAAATTTCATTCACGAGGCCTTAGAAAAGGTAATGGTTATTAGGGACAGGTAGGCTACTGGTTACAGTCTGCAAAAGTTTTGTACAGACAACATAAAATGACTCTTAGTGTTTGTTGTCAGTGACCACGTCAATATGAATATATCAACTATAAAGGGGGTGATGGGGTTCAGCAAGAAGGGAAAGTTGAGTCCCGGGTATGGTGGGCCATTTGAGATCCTACAACGTGTGGGTGAGGTGACCTTGAGTTGTCGTTGCCTACAGAGCTAGCTTCTATTCATCTAGTATTTCTTGTCTCTATGCTAAAGATGTGCCTTGGTGATCCAGCATCGATTCTTCCTTTTGAAAGTTTGGGAGTTGATGAGGACTTGTCCTATGAAGAGGTTATTGTTGAGATATTAGACGGCAGGTAAAGTAGCTAAGAAACAAAGAGGTTGCCACAGTGAATGTATTTGGAGGAACCATCTTATTGAGGGTGCTACACGGGAGGCGACGGCCGATATGAGATCCCGCTACCCTCATCTCTTCAACTCTTGAGGTTAGATTTTCTACTCTTAAGTCTAAGTTTTCTTAGCTCCTCCATTTCTTGTTGTAATTGCTTAACTCTGTATGATACCTATGTTATGATATGATTGGCGTTGTTCTAGATTATAAAAAGTGTTATTCGGGGACGAATGTTCTTTAGGGGGGATAATGTAACAACCCTAAAGTGGATATGCTAAGTAATGTTTAATGTGTTTAGAATGCCAACGATTAGACCGGGTTCACACAGATGATACGTATAGAACTAGACCTCTGAACCCTTGCAACATAAAAGCCAACAAACTTTGTGACTTAGTTGAGATAGGAAAGGTTGGGTCCAGCTTTGTAGGGCACCCTAATATGAAGATCTACCCGTATGAGTCTTAACCGGACTTAAAAAGGGGTATTTTTTAGTTTGGAGGGGCTAGTGGTAAAATGGTCTTTTTCCAGGAGAAGGATAGTAATGTAATTACCCTAAATATTTAATTAACTAATTAATTAATATGGTGGAGGGGTAATTTGGGTAGAAAGGGCCAAAATTGGTCCTTTGTTTGAAATCTTGCTCCACCCGGGTCTGAACCTAGGTTGGAGCAATGATTTAGTTATATTATTTTATTTGGTTAATTAATATCGTTAATTTATATGCAATTGCTGAATTAAAAAAGGAGAACTTAGATTTTTATTTATTAGTTAAAATAATTAATCTTAATTTGACTAATTCTTTCCCTAATCTCCTAATCCTATGCTAACACACCCACACATCTCTCACCATCTCTCTCTCATGTTCATGCTCAACTCTCTGTAAACAAGAGAAAGAACAAAACCAAAAAGGAAAAGCATAAAGTTTATCTAGAACTTGAACGCTCAAATAAGCTTAAGAAGGAAAAGTAAAAATAAATTTCTCGATGGATTTTGCTGGTGGTTTCGGTGGAAAGGCGTTCTCTTAGTGAGGAAATAGGCACCACATTGAATAACTTTTGAACAACTTCATGTATGGGTCTTATTCCGCTTGGTCCCTTTCCCAAGAGACCATTAAGGCTCAAATGAATTTACTCGAAAACTAGGGTTGTTTCCCGTTGCATGTCCCTGTCACTAGCTCCCTATGAACTTAAGTTTTGTATGCTTGCTGGTAGAATGTAGGGATACTGTGTTTGTGGTGATGCTCTCATTTTGAGTACGCATTCATAATTATGTGTTTAGGTTTTGTGTCTTTAAGAAATATGTATGTAGACATGTAAGGCTCAAATGAATTTACTCGAAAACTAGGGTTGTTTCCCGTTGCATGTCCCTGTCACTAGCTCCCTATGAACTTAAGTTTTGTATGCTTGCTGGTAGAATGTAGGGATACTGTGTTTGTGGTGATGCTCTCATTTTGAGTACGCATTCATAATTATGTGTTTAGGTTTTGTGTCTTTAAGAAATATGTATGTAGACATGTATGTATGTGTGCAAGATTGTGACCATGATTTTGAGTCTTTGTTTGAGCATGTTTATAGCATAGAGATCACTCATATTTTATAGCAATTACATGTTCTTAAAATAGTGTTGTTCACATGGTTGAAATGCCATCAGTTATAGTTAAAAAAAAACAAATCATACCTCTAACTTGTCTTAAGAACCCTAACGAACGTTTAAGAAAGAGGTGCTCAAATAACCATAAAATGCTGCATAAAAACGTGTAACAAAGTTCCAGAATCTGGAATTCTGCTGCTTTTGGTTTCTAGAAATTTTGGGCGTCTAAACGTTTTAAAAAATAGGTGAGGTCTGCAGCGAATGAACCCAAGACCTCACTAAAGCATACCTCAACAACTTAATTAAAAGGGGTGTGCAAAGTGGGGCTCGAACCGGGGCTAGGGTTCTAGCGATACTCGGCAGAAAAAGGGAAAAAATATGTTGCTCTAGGTTCAATCCCACGACACGGAGGATCCCCCAAGCATGTAATTAAAATGAAGTGAGGTGCACGAGATTCAAACACGTTTTCCCTTAGCTGGACTCTTCTACCTAAAACACAAATAAATAAATGTGAGGAGTGGAATTCGAACCCACGTTCTCTAGGTTAGAGTGAAGGAGAAGAGAAAATATACATAAAAGAAGGGGGTTGTGAGGAATCGATTCCACAACCCCTCGACCAGTAGCAAAAATGAGGAGATAAGGAGGGGAATATTTATTAAGGGAAAGGTATGGGTCGTGGGGAATCGATCCCATGCCCCTTAGCAACTGCCGAAAAGAAATAAGAAAAGAAAAAAATATTAACATGAGAAATGGGGATAGTACCTGGATCCCCAAGTTGAGTGACCCAATACTTTAAATTTTTGAATGTCTAAGTGTTGTTCAAGGGATTTGAAACTGAGCTCCCATGCCATAATTCCGTATTGACACATAAGTCTTACGTGATTAAATTTTTAATGTATATTGCCTATAGGAATAAAATTGAAACTTTGGCATACTTAGAAGACACATAAGTCTTGTATCACGTAATATTGAGAAATATGAAGCACTTAAATAAATTATGAATGAAGTTACATGGATTGTGTGTGTGGACTCATAAGTCCAACATAAGTTATAAAAGTGAACCTAAGATGTTATGTGATGAATGATTAGACCCCAAAAGGGTTAAGTAAGAGTGTGAAACAGACTAACATGACACATGTAATGAAATAAACATTCATGTAAAAAAACGGTGAGTAATTATGAAGGCAAATGTGCTAAAAATAATGGATGTTGTGACAACATGATAAGAGTCCAATGTGAAACATGAGAGCAATCTCAAATAAGCCTAAGTAAATGTTACCAAAACGTACTCTCCTATGAGAGTGTAATGTTTATGAAGAGGTCAGTCTCTATGAACACTCTAAAGAATGTATTCAAAGTTAATGCATACTTAATACTAATGATGAGATGATAATTCATCTTATGAGCTATGTGCCCTCATTATAGAAACCAACTTCTATGATGTATGAGATGAATGTACTGAAACTTTATACCGAGCACCTATAGGCTAGCTATGAGTTGCATTCCTTCTTTCAGAAAGGCAGAGGTTCATGTAATTCTCATGATATGATACTGTCCGTCTAGACGGGTATTGGTCTCCTTATATCTCCTAGTCTTTGAACCTATACGGCCAATGTAGGGTTCTACCAGGTTTGGACTCTCTATATACGCTAGCATGTTTTGGTTCACTTTGGCCAGTAATTCCACCTCTTCTCGTTGTGGGGGTTAAAAAATAGATTTCATGATGCTCACATGATCCATGTCGGTTAAGTTTAATGTTCCCAAAGAAAGAATGAGTCGAGCCTTAAACAATGCACATAATGAAATGAATGATACAAAAGGTGTTAGGATTAGATTATCAAGAAGTGAGCTAGCCATAAGTAATGACACTACATCATTCTTGCTTATTGCATAGCGAACCATAGGAAAGTCTTAAAGTACATCCTAGCTATGGAAGGTGTATACATTAACTTACGAATGAATGAAAATGAAGTATGTATGAATGAATGAAGTTGACTATGTGTTTTCTAAATAAGTATCCCTAGTTGAGGTCACAAATGTTGAGACCTCATTTTGGGAAGTCCTAATGTCAAGTTCATGATTCCAAGGTCCCATGGCATATGAAAAATAATATGAAATATGTTATTTGCTATGTGCAATTTTTTATGTGCTATATGCTATGTTATGTGTTGTAAGAAATATGATACGTATGGTGATGCATGTTACTCTCATATAATGACATTCCTAATCCTATTTTGGAAAGTCCACTGCGTTGAATTTCCATAACTCATACCGTTAGAAGAGAGCTCTTATTGATCATTCATGTCCTTGAAGTGTGCTTGCATATACCCATACTTAGTACAAGTGTGTAATAACCCAATATAACACTCTACTTTTAGGTGCAACTTCAGCTGGACGGTAGAGCTTACGAATCGACATTGAAGTTTTTCGGACGTAGAGCTTTCATACGGATTTGGTAGGCCCTCAAGCTATTAAGGATGCTTAATATTTTATTCTATCATTAGACGTAGAAATTAACAAGTGGAGTATGTTCCGCTATTGTTTATTTCCTAGTTATTTTCAGATATTGTATTAGTGCCATTTTGGCAACTCTATATTTTATACAGATATTGACTATGTCTTTCATTTGATTATCTTGATAATAGATGGTTATTGTGAACGCTCATGAGCTTATGTATACTGTGTTACGAAAGTTCAATGTTTCTCACTATGAAGTCTAAGTAAACAAAAAGATCAAATTTACTGCTAAAATTAACTTAGATGTGCTTTGAAGTGACCTTGTGTGTCAAGGTATGTTTTGTCCAGTTTTACGTGTTCGTTATTTATGAAATTCATATTAGAGGTGTTAAAATCATAGACTATTTTATTTGGATTTGAAATGTTTTCGAAATTATACCCAAGGACAAATCAAGGGTCCTTGAGGAAGGACCCATGTTGGTGTCAAAAACTTCCAAAAGGTTGTCCACCTACGGAAGGCAATCAACGACAAGTAGCCTGGTCGACGCCCTGTAGTTTGTTAGCGTAGGTAGCTACTTACAATGGGTTTAAAATCTAACAGTTCCCAGCATATGATCCCATCGACGGTTGCCATCACACCCTATAAATAGACTTACGCCCCTTCGATGGACAGTCCGTCAATTGGCCTGTGTGCCTGTGTGCAGTCATATATAAGTGTAGCGGTGAACTTGTAAATTCATCCCACTTCTAAATGGATGTATTGGAGGTTTGTTAAGGGTGTATTGGGTATTTTAAATAAGTATATAAGTGCTTAACACTTAGAAGATTTCATTTATCCAAATCAATACCCCAAAATCCCTTATGAATTCCCATGACTCAATTGAAGTCCAAATTCATGAAATAGCTTGGCGTGGCATTTTTAGTGGAAATTCTTCATAGAACTGAAGAATTATCATCATTGAGGTATAACTATGAATCGTGAAACTCGTGACATCGAGGATCCCAATCCTCAAGATGTTTCAATGTTAAATTGTCTAATTACATGATTCTACCATGTGTTTTTGCATAAATGATTTGAAAAAATTAAATTATGATCTAATTGATATTTTATTGATGATTTAAATATAAATTACCTATGAACCAATAAATTTTGATGAACCCTAATTTTTGACTATCATGGTGGGTTACTTGATATTAAGCTAATGTTGATTAGTGTAACAACTCGAAAATTAACTATGCGAAGTAATGCCTAAACGTACCTTCAATGCCTAGGTTAGACCAGGTTCACATGGCTTGATGCGCGTGTAACGAGACCTCACAACCCATGTACCATACAACCCAACCAACTTGGTGAGTTAGTTGAGCTAGGTAAGGTTGGGTCCAGCCATGTAGGGCACCCGAATATTAAGATCCACTCTATTGAGTCTTAACCATACACGAAAAGGGTAATCTTTGGTTTGGAGGGTGTAGGGGTAAAATGGTCTTTTCCAGTCCAGGGAAAGTATTATAATTACCCTAAGTATTTATTTAATTAATTAATTGATGAAAATAGTGGATAATTAAGGTAGGGTTTAACAAAATTGACCCATTTTCGCGAATTGAGCTCAACCTGGGTTCGATCCTTCGTGGAAACAATGTTACATTGAATTAATTATTATTAATTATCTGATTTAAGTAAGGGCATGATGAGTCATATCACCTAAATCTTAATAAATCATATTTTTATTTACTAAATAATAAGGAGTCATAGTTTGACTAAGTCTTCAACTAAAACTCCTACACTTTCTGTCATCTCTCTTCACTCTCTATCTCACGCCTATCCACTCTCATTCTCACATTTCTTCATCAGTAACAGAAAAAAAAATTAAAGTTCAATACTCTTGAAGAACTTGTACACTAATACTCAAAAGATAAACTAAATTAAAAATGAAAAGCAAAAACATTGTTTGTGACTTGTTGTGCTTCACGTTTTGTGGTGACGCTTTGGTGTTGTGGAGGTTGGTTATCCATTGAAGAAGGTTTGGAAGGTGTTGATTGGCAAAAGGTATGTCTTTTTCTTTCTCTTGTTCCTTACCCAGGAGACCTTAAGATTCAGTCAAATTCTAATGCAAAAACTAGGAATGTTCCCCTTTGAATGTCCCTGTAACTAGCTCCCATCGATTGTTGTACGTTGGGTTTGTTTTTCTGGTAGAATTTTGGAATGTAACGTGTTTTTGTGATGATTATTTTTATATTTGTATGTTCAGAATTATGTGATGATAAACGTGTTTAATGTGTGTTTTAGTCGTGTCTCTTGGTATGAATTGGAGCATGAAAATGGTATGAATTGGCGCATGAGAATGGTATGTCTAATCCTTGTGCTTTTGTGTGAATTTACTACGAAAAAAATAAATAAATAATAATGTACGAAATATCCAGCGAATTCCTAAGAATCTAGTGTACAAATGATGAGAAAATGTGGACTGAAAACATGACCAAATTTCCAGAAATCGGGAAGTTTGGTCTTGGCTAAGCCAATTGGAGATTTTGAGTTTTGAAAAATAAATTAAAATGTATGAGGTCATTAGCGATTGAATCCAAGACCTCACAATATGTAAGCTAGTTGAAAAATTCAATAATAAAATAAATGAGGTGAGGGGATTCGAAATGGGGTATGGTTCAAGTAAAGAAATGAAAGGGTGAAAAAATAAAATAAAATGAAGTGTGTGGGGATCGATCCCACATCCTCTCGGATAGGTGAGAAAAATAGGAGAAAATCAAAAGGAAAATGAAATGATGTTTTGGAGGATCGATTCCACATCCTCTCGGCCTACAAGAAAAGTCATGGAGAGAAAAGTAAAAAAAGAAATGTAGGCGTTAGGGATTCTAGCTTGGGTCTCCAAGCTGAAATTTTAAATCAACATTTAATATAAGACTAAGTGTTGCTCAAGGGATATAAAACCGGGTTCCATTGCCCCAATCCATATTGATACATAGGTCTTACGTGAATAAATACTTAATGAAAGCTGCCGATAGGAATCGAAATCGAGACCTTGGAATATATACATGATTAAAAGTCTTATACCACATAATATTGGGTTAGTATGCGTCACTTAGACAAATTATGAAGGAAGCCTCATGGCTTGTACGTATGGGTTCATAAGTCCAGCATACGTTTAAAAAAAAGTGAACCTAAGATGTATGTGATAAAATGATGTGACCCCCGAAGGGTTAAGTAAGAATATGAAATACACTAAAAGGCCAAGTGAATTGGCATATGACGAAATTATTATTCACGTAATAAGGTGAGTAATTATGTTTTACTATGATGCTAATGAAAATAGTGACAACATGATAAGAGTCTGATGCAAGTTTGACAAGCTGCATCTACAACTAAAAATCAATGTCAATAAATGAAATTTCAAAGAGAGTATATTTATGCTATATGATAAATAAATCAAGAAAGAGTGGCTTCATGAGGATAGGCTAGTATAAGTGAGACAAGTTGTATCTACGCTTAGAATCAATGTCCCTCAATGTAAATTTCTAGAGAGAGTATATATGATATACAAAGAACAAATAATGAAAGGTGAATAAAGCTGAAATATAAAGATGTTAAGAAAGAAAAGGGTGACATCACAATAAGAGGATTGTAAAAATGAGACAAGTTGTAAATATGCCAATATAAGGTCACAAAAAGTACTTACCTAAGAGTGTGTTGAACATTAAGAGAAAAGTCTCATGCACACTCTATATGTAAGTGTAAGGACAATTCTCACTTAATATGTAAAGAATAGATGAGAAATCATCTAATGAGTTATGACTACCTAATACTAGAAGAAAACTTCGATGATGTATGAATTGAATGTAAATAGGAACTTTAATCAGAGAACCCATAGGCTATCTATGATTAGTGATGCCTTTTTTTGGGAAGGGAAGAGGTTAACGTAATTCTCATGAGATGATACTGTCACCTAAGGTACGTATGTGTCTCCCTAAATCTCCTAGTCTTCTAACTATGCTGCCAACATAGGAAACTAGCCAGTGGTTTTCAACTTAAGTGAGCTAGGGATGTTTTGGTTTCACCTTGGCCAGTTACTCTACCTCATTTCGGTACGGGGAAGAAATCAGAATTCATGATTCGCACATAATCTACGTTTGTTAAATTTTAAGTTCCTAAAAGTATGAAAGAAAATGAAATGAATTCTACCAATTGTGTTTGGAAAGAATAATCAAGAGGTGAACTACACTCAAGTAATGAAACTAGGTCATTCATGGTCATTGCACAGCGAACCCGATGAAAGTATTAAATTATATCCTAGGTATGGATGGTGTATACATTAGCTTATGAACAAACAAAAATGAAGTACGTACGAATGAACGATGAACACTCTGTGTTTGCTAAAGAAGGCTCCCTAATTGAGGTCTCATATGTTGAGCCCTCATTTTGGGAAGTTCTAATGTTAAGTCCGTGACTCCAAGGTCTCAAGGCATATAAACAAATAATATGTAGTATATGTACGTTCTATATGAAATATAATTTGCGTTGTGTGCAATATGAAAATAATGGTGATGCATGTTACTGTCATAGCATGAGTTGCCTAATCTGATTTGGAAAGTCCAATTGACTTGTCTTTCCATAATTCATATCGTTAGGAGAGAGATCTTCTTAATCATACATGTTCTTCGTGTGTACTTGCATAAACCCATAATAAGAACAAGTTTGTACTAATCCCGTATATTATACTATTTTAGGTGCAGGCTCAAGAGGGTGTTGAAGAAATTCATTGCAGCTGTTCGGACATCAGACCTTCTCATTCGGACTAGGTAGGTCCCATGAATTCGAGGATGTCTGGCGTTACGTTTTTGTCTTGGTAATAGGTTTAGGCTAGTGGAGCATGTTCCACTAGTATTTCTTTCAAATTTTATTCATACTTATGTAATGGTGCCTTTTTGGCAATTGTTACATATGCTATAAGACTATTTATTTCAACATTGAATGATTTTTAATTATATGATTGATACACATGAGCAATCAACTTCTTTATATGCATATGCATTTTATAACTCTGAAGTCTATGTACACTTCTAAGAAAACAAAAAGTTTCAAATTTTCTACTAAAATTAACCTAACGAATCAAATGACGATGTAAGTAGGCTTGTCTGCGGCCTCTAAGAGGTCAACGACGATGGTTTTAGCTAGGGTCTAGACCCCAATCGTGACAATGAATTCTTATGCAGTTTGTTATTTGCTTTCTAATGATGAAATCTACGATAAATTGATATCTACGTTGTAGTAGATGGATGAGTTCACATTCAATTAACCTAATTCATTGATTACTGTAGTTTTTTATGTTGAATTGCTAGTTATGGCCTTAGATAAGGGTCTTGCGTTATTTTATTGAGTAAGTTGACTTTTAATTGAAGTGTTGAGGATGATTTGGGGGTATACTACCGTATTTAACTTACTTTTATGTTATTTATACTTAAATTCTATTGTGATTGGTATGGTATACTAATGGTGGCGGTGCTATGTATTATACTTGTGATTGATGCGGCCTTGTCGGTGTTACTTTATACAATATGATGATCTTAGCCTTATTGGCAACTACTTGAAGTAATATGACTAAATTTTTAGTTTGATTATGTGAAGCATGACAATATGTATATACATGTGAATTAATATATTTATTCTTCTATTCATGTTAGACTATTACTTTGACATTATGAGTATAGTGTTAGAGTTGAGTTTTGGTTATTCCTACATGGCTATATGAGCCTACGTGGACGATATTGATGATATTATGATAGTATATAGGATGACTTTAAGATGTTAGGTTGTTTCCTATGTGATTCTAGAATAACTTACATTATGAGTTAAAAGTGAAGTATGTGCTATATTGTCTTGGTTGACTTGTGTCACTTGCTAGATGTATATATTATTATGAATATGTGATTCCTTGGTTTAGGGTGTTATAACTCTTAGTCTCGAATGGATGAATGAAATGTGACTTTAAATGAACTTAAGAGTCTTTTATGTGAAAACCTTTACTAAATGATAAAATTGTTGAAGTTGTAATCCATAATGGTATCCTTCAAAGTAAAGGAATGATGGACTTAATGATAGATGGCTCGAACGACATCATATTAATCCTTAGGAAAGTCATCATGAGCTTCTTGTCGCCATTGTGAGGTACCCTTACTGGACCTTCTTTTTTAGGGTAAATATGATTAGGTTATGAACTAGTTATGGAACACTTTTATGTGAACCTAATGAGGGAATTACTCTATGATAAAGAACGCTAGCACCGAGTAAGTATGGTAAGGGAAGTAGTTATGGTTAAGTACAAGACTAAAATACAAAGTTGCTCTTCATATTCCTTAACCATGTGCCTACATGGGATGTGTCCAAGTTCTACCATTGGCAAGTAGAACAACCTCGTTAGAGTAGGATAGAACACCGGATTCAATATCTTGCTATCCTTGTCTATGTCGGTTACAACCTGTTATCATCACGTGGAATACCTATTAGCATTGTAGAAATTAATGATGTTTTGGTGGTGGTATGGGACACTATCTAGACATTGCACAACAAGCTTTGAAAGTGTTATTTGGAGTTCCTAGGTCTTGTCCAAGACCATTAGTTGAATGTATTTTATGTGACGTATGAGTCTTAATAAACTAATTAACTAATGACTTATGTTAAGAAGTATATAAATAAATGAGTACCTAATCTATAGTGACTTAAGCATTCCTTAGCTGAAGGGTGAAGAGGTCATAAATGATGATTCTTCATGTCTTATCTTTGGAGGTATTGAGGATTACTCTAGTTAGGGAAGTTGGTTAGTTTTGTGAACATGATCTAAGCCTTAGGTAGTCTTTAGTATTATTAAGGTAATCTTGAAAAGGTCACTATGGACGTTATCATCTTAATTTACATGAGTAAGTTTTTTGATAACCTTTGGGAGGAGAATGTCATATCACATATATGTTGATATGTTTGATGTCTTGAAGTGTGTATGTTAGTTATTATGAGTGTTCTTGAGGGTCATTTGGGTATGCTTATGGAGGTTGTATGGGCGGTCTATCTTTGTGTTGCTTAAGTGAGTCTTAGGATAGATTTTAATGAGATAACAACACGCTAGAAATTATTAAAGAGGAAGACAAGGGAATTCACTATAAAAGTGTAGTATTTCACTGTACATTGAACTTAACTCACTGTAATGTGGGTTCTGAAATGATGATTTTTGGCTAAATGTTTCCTTATGTTATTCTAATTTGATAAATATTGTTCTAATGATTAAAATTAGATTCAAAAATGGAAAGATTCATATTTCTAATAAAAGTTCATTTTCATGATTTTTATGCATAATGCCAATCTTAGTACATGTATTTGTACTAACTCCATGCTTTTATCTATCTATATAGTTCTTCGTAGATGAGGAGATTTGAGAAAAGATGAATTTGAGTTTGAAGGTAATTCAAGAAAAGTTGAAGTATGTCCTCACTTGACTCGAGGGCATATAGGTCTTTTATATTTTCATTCAAAGTATTGTAACAGACTAAGTATCCCTATATTCGTATTTTTAAGTATGGGTCGTGTCCCAAGTATTCTTGTGTCTTAAGGTTATGAGATTCAGACTTGGGGTGGCAAATGGTTGGAGTTCGGTTGTTTTTGCATGGGTTGAACATGGTTTGAGATAAAATAGGTTGGATCATAATCTATCCAAATATAATATGGTCAAATATGGTTTGGTCAAAATGGTTCTAACTGAGTTAACAAAATTATTTTTTCAAAAACATAAATGTACCCCTCTCCACATACCTCGGGGTGCCCGCGTCCCTTCCACCTTTCACCAACCTACCCCCAAAAAATATTATTTTCGATAAATAAAAAAAAATTGTTTTTTTTTTTAAAAAAATTAACCCCTCCCCACCTTCCTCCAACATAATTTTTTTTTTTTAAAAAAACATGTTTTTGAAAAAAAAATAATTAAATTTTACCCTCTCCTCCAAGACATTCTCCATCCCCCACCCCAACTTCCACGAACCTACCTTTAAACTTTTTTAATTGAGTGAAAGTGAAAATAAGTGATCTAATATGGATCAAATGGATACCCATATTGAACCCATTTTTACCATATTTGAAGAGACTTTTAAAATATCTTGAAGTCCATATATTACCAATTTTAATATTAGACATCCAATTAATTATATATGGTAAAAATGGGCTCATTCTATTATGGGCTGAAATTTCCACCCCTAATTGAGACTTAGTAATTCCCATTACTTTTATATGAAGTAAATTTTAAAGACTATAATATTTTTTGTGAAATTTTTTAATTCCACACTACTTTTCACTATTTTTATGGAATGAATGATATGATAGGTCTTGTATAAGACCTCCGAGAGGTCGAGTAAGCTGGTTACGATCCGAGATTGTACCTTATTTTTTAGGGTGTGGTTTCAGGATTGCATAGATAAGAAGGTCATGTACGTTGAACCTTAAACCAAGTGGCAATTTATGTTATGAACTTTGAAGTACACAGTCTTATTGGTATTCTTCATGTAAAGGATGAGTGACTTAGGGTTGATTGGCTGGAAGAACATCATATCATCCATACGAAAATAATGATGAGCTATCTATCTCACCATTGTTACGTAGCCCTAGGGGACCTCTTTGGTATGGTGAATGTGATTGGGTTATGAACTATATATGGAACCCCTTTATCTGAATCTTCAATGTAAATGAATATATGAGAACAAAGGCTAGCACCGAGTGATTATTTTAAGGGAATTAGCTATACATGAGAAATAGACTACAGTACAATGTAGCTCTACTTAAGAATGATACTTGAGTGCATAAAAGCCCTTCAAATCCTTTAGTCATGTGCCTAAATGGGATATGTCCTAGTTCTACCGTTTGCAAGTAGAAAACCCTCATTAGAGTAGGTTAAAACTCCGGATTCCATGATTATCTATCATGGTCTATGTCAGTAATATTGCCTATTCTCATTATGTGGGATACCTATTAGAATTAGAGAAGTTTTATGAAGTTTAGGTGGTTTTATGGGACACTTTACTAGATATTGCACAATTGGCTTTAAATGTGTTAGTTCTAGTCCCTAGGTCATTCTCCAAAACCATTACGTGATTGGCCTTAATGAAGAATGATTGTTAAATTTACTAATGAATGTAATTACTTAAGTAAAGAAAACATGTTAAATGAACAAGTACTTATCGAGAGTATTTTATGGGTTGTCTATAAGGTGTGAAGGGGGCATAGGAATGGTCGTCTCGTATCTTCCCTAGATAAGTCTTAAGAATTACTGTAGTTAGGGAAGCATGTTGATTATGTAAGGATGATCTAAGTCTTAGGTTTTCTTATGTTTTATTTAGGTAATTTTGAAGAGATAAATAATGGACGTTATCTTCTTGATAGCCTTTGGAAGGAGTATATGATACAATATATACGTTGTTGTATTAAGTGAGAATGATTCTATCTTAGGTAGTCTACAAGATCCCTTGAGTGTGTGTGTAAAGGATTGTGTAGGCGGTCGCTTCACAACTCACTCAAGTGAGACTTAGAATCAGCTTTGGGAGGATGATCTCATGTTTATGTGCTTGATGTGTATCTTATTATAGGTGGTCTTAAGGATAATTTTAGGTGTGCCAAGAGACGTGTGAGGGAGGTCTCTTTTTGTCATACTTAAGTGAGTCTTAGAGTAGCTTTCAATTAGAGGGTTTGTTATATAATGGGTTTCTTAAATGAATTCTAATGTGTTTATAAGGTGTTAAATATTGTTCTTATGCTTATAGTAAAAGTTTTAATAAAAATTCATGAAAAGTATGTTATTTACTAAATGTCCTTTTTCATAATTTTTGAATGGATTCCATAGTGCATCTAATGTTCTAACCCCTTCTTTTTCCTTTTTTGACTGAAGTGTAGGGAATTTGAAGTCTTGATGTTCCATGGAGGATGGATAGGTTTTTAAGGGTTGAAGATGAAATATTTGTGGGTTTTCATCGATTCGAGGATATATCCACATGTTCCTCTATGTCTTAGTCTTTATTTTATGTCTTGTATGGGCTTAGTCCCAATAGTTGTATACTCCAAAGTTTAGATGGTTCAATGAGATGTTGTAAAGGTTCAATGATTTAAATGAAAGTCCTCCGCTTGCGTAGTAATTATAGAAAGAAATCTTCGTGTGTGAAGAAAATTTTAAATACTTACTAATTTAGAATATTTATTATGGAATGAATGATACGAGTGGTTTTATTGAGTCTTCTTGAAGTCTCATTTTCCGTGTGGCAACACAAGGATGCTCTAACTTCTAAGGTGCACTTGCGGGTCGTTACAAGGGTTATTTAGGAGCATAGTTTTGGAATGTCTTAGTTGTCTCATAAACCACATCTAGTAAAGTCTTGTTCATAATGTAAAGTTTCACTTCATCATTCATATAATCGTTCCTAAGAACTTTGTATATGGTATCTTTCCCTTCTTTCCCTTATGTCTTGGTCCCTTGAGGGTGACTTTGTGAACATGGTATTGCCGGATATAAAAGATAAGATGTGACTTGTTAGATGAGGTGTGAAAGATGGTGTTGATGACAATAGTTTCCTTTAGTTACCTTTTTAAGGGTTGTGTAGTTGGAAAATAATGGTAAGGTATATTTCTTGAAATGTGAAGGTGTGGTTGTTGAGATAGTTTTATTTGGTTTAATACCCAACCATAGAAAGGGAGGTGATGAGTGTTCTTGAGGGTCATTTGGGTAAGCTTATGGAGGTTGTATGGGCGGTCTATCTTTGTGTTGCTTAAGTGAGTCTTAGGATAGATTTTAATGAGATAACAACACGCTAGAAATTATTAAAGAGGAAGACAAGGGAATTCACTATAAAAGTGTAGTATTTCACTGTACATTGAACTTAACTCAGTGTAATGTGGGTTCTGAAATGATGATTTTTGGCTAAATGTTTCCTTATGTTATTCTAATTTGATAAATATTGTTCTAATGACTAAAATTTGATTCAAAAATGGAAAGATTCATATTTCTAATAAAAGTTCATTTTCATGATTTTTATGCATAATGCCAATCTTAGTACATGTAGTTGTACTAACTCCATGCTTTTATCTATCTATATAGTTCTTCGTAGATGAGGAGATTTGAGAAAAGATGAATTTGAGTTTGAAGGTAATTCAAGAAAAGTTGAAGTATGTCCTGACTTTACTCGAGGGCATATAGGTCTTTTATATTTTCATTCAAAGTATTGTAACAGACTAAGTATCCCTATATTCATATTTTTAAGTATGGGTCGTGTCCCAAGTATTCTTGTGTCTTAAGGTTATGAGATTCAGACTTGGGGTGGCAAATGGTTGGAGTTCGGTTGTTTTTGCATGGGTTGAACATGGTTTGAGATAAAATGGGTTGGATCATAATCTATCCAAATATAATATGGTCAAATATGGTTTGGTCAAAATGGTTCTAACTGAGTTAACAGAATTAGTTTTTCAAAAACATAAATGTACCCCTCTCCACATACCTCGGGGTGCCCGCGTCCCTTCCACCTTTCACCAACCTACCCCCAAAAAATATTATTTTCGATAAATAAAAAAAATTTGTTTTTTTTTTAAAAAAATTAACCCCTCCCCACCTTTCTCCAACATAAATTTTTTTTTTAAAAAAAATATGTTTTTGAAAAAAAAAATTATTAAATTTTACCCTCTCCTCCAAGACATTCTCCATCCCCCACCCCAACTTTCACGAACCTACCTTTAAAATTTTTTAGTTGAGTGAAAGTGAAAATAAGTGATCTAATATGGATTAAATGGATACCCATATTGAACCCATTTTTACCATATTTGAAGAGACTTTTAAAATATCTTGAAGTCCATATATTACCAATTTTAATATTAGACATCCAAGTAATTATATATGGTAAAAATGGGCTCAGTCTATTATGGGCTGAAAGTTCCACCCCTATTTGAGACTTAGTAATTCCCATTACTTTTATATGAAGTAAATTTTAAAGACTATAATATTTTTTGTGAAATTTTTTAATTCCGCACTAGTTTTCACTATGTTTATGTAATGAATGATATGAAAGGTCTTGTATAAGACCTCCGAGAGGTCGAGTACGCTGGTTACGATCCGAGATTGTACCTTAACTTTTAGGGTGTGGTTTCAGGATTGCATAGATAAGAAGGTCATGTACGTTTAACCATTAACCAAGTGGCAATTTATGTTATGAACTTTGAAGTACATAGTCTTATTGGTATTCTTCATGTAAAGGATGAGTAACTTAGGGTTGATTGGCTCGAACAACATCATATCATCCATACGAAAATAATGATGAGCTATCTATCTCACCATTGTTAGGTAGCCCTAGGGGACCTCTTTGGTATGGTGAATGTGATTGGGTTATGAACTATATATGGAACCCCTTTATCTGAATCTTCAATGTAAATGAATATATGAGAACAAAGGCTAGCACCGAGTGATTATTTTAAGGGAATTAGCTATACATGAGAAAGAGACTACAGTACAATGTAGCTCTACTTAAGAATGATACTTGAGTGCATAAAAGTCATTCAAATCCTTTAGTCATGTGCCTAAATGGGATATGTCCTAGTTCTACCGTTGGCAAGTAGAAAACCCTCATTAGAGTAGGTTAAAACTCCGGATTCTATGATTATCTATCATGGTCTATGTCAGTAATATTGCCTATTCTCATTATGTGGGATACCTATTAGAATTAGAGAAGTTTTATGAAGTTTAGGTGGTTTTATGGGACACTTTACTAGATATTGCACAATTGGCTTTAAATGTGTTAGTTCTAGTCCCTAGGTCATTGTCCAAGACCATTACGTGATTGGCCTTAATGAAGAATAATTCTTAAATTTACTAATGAATGTAATTACTTAAGTAAAGAAAACATGTTAAATGAATAAGTACTTATCGAGAGTATTTTATGGGTTGTCTATAAGGTGTGAAGGGGGCATAGGAATGGTCGTCTCGTATCTTCCCTAGATAAGTCTTAAGAATTACTGTAGTTAGGGAAGCAGGTTTATTATGTAAGGATGATCTAAGCCTTAGGTTTTCTTAAGTGTTATTTAGGTAATTTTGAAGAGATAAATAATGGACGTTATCTTCTTGATAGCCTTTGGAAGGAGTATATGATACAATATATACGTTGTTGTATTAAGTGAGAATGATTCTATCTTAGGTAGTCTACAAGATCTCTTGAGTGTGTGTGTGTAAAGGATTGGGTAGGCGGTCGCTTCACAACTCACTCAAGTGAGACTTAGAATCAGCTTTGGGAGGATGATCTCATGTTTATGTGCTTGATGTGTATCTTATTATAGGTTGTCTTAAGGATAATTTTAGGTGTGCCAAGAGAGGTGTGAGGGAGGTCTCTTTTTGTCATACTTAAGTGAGTCTTAGAGTAGCTTTCAATTAGAGGGTTTCTTAAAAAATGGGTTGCTTAAATGAATTCTAATGTGTTTATATGGTGTTAAAAATGTTCTTATGCTTATAGTAAATGTTTTAATAAAAGTTCATGAAAAGTATGTTATTTACTAAATGTCCTTTTTCATAATTTTTGCATGGATTCCATACTTAGTGCATCAAATGTTCTAACCCCTTCTTTTTCCTTTTTGACTAAAGTGTAGGGAATTTTAAGTCTTTATGTTCCATGGAGGATGGATAGGTTTTTAAGGGTTGAAGATGAAATATTTGTGGGTTTTCATCGATTCGAGGATATATCCACATGTTCCTCTATGTCTTAGTCTTTATTTTATGTCTTGTATGGGCTTAGTCCCAATAGTTGTATACTCCAAAGTTTAGATGGTTCAATGAGATGTTGTAAAGGTTCAATGATTTAAATGAAAGTCCTCCGCTTGCGTAGTAATTATAGAAAGAAATCTTCGTGTGTGAAGAAAATTTTAAATTCTTACTAATTTAGAATATTTATTATGGAATGAATGATACGAGTGGTTTTATTGAGTCTTCTTGAAGTCTCATTTTCCGTGTGGCAACACAAGGATGCTCTAACTTCTAAGGTGCACTTGCGGGTCGTTACAAGGGTTATTTAGGAGCATAGTTTTGGAATGTCTTAGTTGTCTCATAAACCACATCTAGTAAAGTCTTGTTCATATTGTAAAGTTTCACTTCATCATTCATATAGTCGTTCCTAAGAACTTTGTATATGGTATCTTTCCCTTCTTTCCCTTATGTCTTGGTCCCTTGAGGGTGACTTTGTGAACATTGTATTGCCGGATATAAAAGCTAAGATGTGACTTGTTAGATGAGGTGTGAAAGATGGTGTTGATGACCATATTTTCCTTTAGTTACCTTTTTAAGTGTTGTGTAGTTGGAAAATAATGGTAAGGTATATTTCTTGAAATGTGAAGGTGTGGTTGTTGAGATAGTTTTATTTGGTTTAATACCCAACCATAGAAAGGGAGGTGATGAGATTTTAAAGAGTAAAGGTGAGTTTCTCCTAGTAAGGGGGATGTAGTGGTTAGATGGTTACACCTTTGAGAGTCTTTAGTTCTCATGAGATAGACTTTAGTGAGAAAGCATTAGTATGGTTTAAGGTTCATTGAGGGAATAACTTGTAGTGAATGTTATGTTAACCTTAGAATTGGTTTTTCCTAATTGTGGGAGTATGGTGAAAAGTATTTTTGTTGGGAGTGAGGTACCATTAACCATTGTTAATGTGTTTATTCAATCCTTAAACAAAGAGTTCTTAGTAACTTTATTTATGTAGGAGTCTTTTGTGAAAAAGTGAGTTCCAAATATTCTCATTATGATATACTTGTTTTGGTTGAAGTTTTGTTGAATGAGTAAATGAGTTTTCATACATGGTTATCTTCTTCATGGTTCATGTGCATATTGTGTAGATTGCTAATTTGATAAAGATGAATAGTGAGCATATCTAAATGATTATATGATATTGATTTGTTGAGCATTTATAATAAATTTCTGAAGTGTTGCATTGTTACATTGTGAAGTCTGTTCACTGCAACGAAAATTATGGTCAGTGTAAAGATTTTGTGAAAATGATTACATTCTTCTTTCGTGTAAAATAGTTGCATCATGTCTATAATTGAGATATATGATCATGATAATGAATATAAAATAAGTTTTTTCTACTTGAAATGAAGGATGTGAGTCTTATGGAATAATCAGTTGAAGAATTTATTCTAGTTTCTAATTGTGTTGTTATTCTATTAACTATGTAAAAATGATTTTTCTACTTTATTGTGTATTGTATAATTTGTAGAATAAGTTGAGTCTCTACTCTTTGAAGTGTTCGGAGAGTGCAAAGTGTCATTCAAGGACGAATGTTGTCCAAGTGGGAGAAAATATAACACCTCAAAAAATGACTAAGGTGAAATTAGGACCTAATGCGTGTAACATTAAGTCTTGAAGTCTTAAGATGGTTTAAAATGTCTGAGACAGTGTCTCAAGATTTGGGCTAAGGTTGAAGTCAAACGTCAAGGGACGACCAAGACATTAGACGACTAGTAACCTATGTGCCTTATCTGTTTTCATGTCCTTATGAGAGAGTAATTAGTTTATTAGGTCCTTATATTATTCATAATATTGTTTAAAGTGAGCATGTTGAGTTTGGTAAGGTTTGGAGGTAGAACGTCCAAGAACGTCCGGTGATGTTTGAACGATAGCCTTTGGAAGTCCCTATGAGTTTTGATGTGTTTTAGCATGTTGCGTGGGTTTTTTGATGTTGATCTTGTTTAGATATGTTTCTAATACTTAGATTAAATGCTTAAAAGTTTAACATCTGGGTACGACTCCACCAAGGACCCACAAGGGGCCCTAGAAGGAGGACCCTAATTTGGAGCTCAACTGTAACATTTCCAAAATCTAAGGCGAGTCTTAAAGAATAACATAGGTGCCATGGGTTCTAAACACTGTTTAAAGACCTATTTAAATTAATATATTTCATTTAGGAAGTTTATGAACCATGAAGTCCAAGAACGTCCATGAGGTTCGAAAAACTAGTTCTAAGG
Source organism: Solanum peruvianum (assembly GCA_027705065.1). NCBI lineage: Eukaryota > Viridiplantae > Streptophyta > Magnoliopsida > Solanales > Solanaceae > Solanum > Solanum peruvianum. Next base: position 45,127,106 of record JAKWJD010001761.1, read on the forward strand.
GGTACTAGCATGCCTTAGCCTATTTAACTAATTTTTAGGAGTCAGAAACACATGAAATTAGGTGGAATGGTGTTCTATCAAAAAGTCCGGGTACAACTCTTGAATGACCCGCAAGTACCCTCGAAGTGGACACTAGTAGGTAGAAGGCTACACTTCCTAGGTAGTGTGCAAACCTCGAAACCAAGGAATGACACGTGTGTGGATCGATGGGGCATCGATAGCAACTGTTATCCCACACTTAGAAAAAATGGTAAATCCCTCTCCTGCACAAGTCTCTAACCAAGACGTCAGTTGTGCAAGACGGAGGGGGGACCAACCGTCGACTCACACGGCCCACCTATGGGGTTCTATCTTTAAGGGTTTTTTTTATGCACAATTTAAGTTAATTCCAATTAGATTAAATGATGTGTCTAGGAGTTATTAAGGGATAAAATAAATATTAATAAAAATAGTAAACCCCCCCCTATAAAGACCCCAACCCTCATTTATCTAAACACAACTCTTAAAAATAAAATATCTTCCTTCTCTCTTCTTTCTCTCTCTATTGAAAGACACCATTGAAGAAAAGCTAGGGAGGTTTTAAGGGTTGAAAAGGAATGATTTGAACAAAAAATATTCATCAAGTTTTAAGGAATGGGGCTTAATTTACCTTTGATACTTCTTTCCTCAAAGGACTGCTTAAATGTATTTAAGAATGTTGTGTTTTCAAGCGGGTTTCATTCTATTACAAATTTGATGTTATGAACTGAGATGTTAATGGTTTCATTAGGGTGTAATGAATTTATTAACATGTATTTTAACTTGATTATCATAATTTGTTATGGTTTGATCTAAATAGAAGAACATGATCCTTGACCCTTAACCCTAGGTTTGATCTTGATATGAATTAGGTTGGGATTAATTCAATTTACTTTATTACTGTTTAAATCACTATTAGATGATGTTTTTACACTAAATATAAACATATTAGGATTATTCATATCCTTTCATACTAGTTCTTGAGAAGACATCTAGGTTATGAGGATTGACCTAAGTATCTTGTCTTAAGCTTTGATTGGTATTGAATTATGGTGTAGTGATTTCTTCTAGTCTTGTTATCATGTTGTTAATTGGATTATGATCTTATATATCTAAATTGGATCGAATTGAGGGTTTATGGTAATGCCTAAATGATGAACTATGAAGGGGGACTTGGTAAGTCTTATAATCACTATCTTTACTTCCGATTGTAATTAATTGCTGTTAAGTCATAATGTCATATTGTATTAAGACTTGTATTAGGATTTGTAGGATAGTATGATGTTGAATTGAAATTTCTTGACGACGTTGTGAGGTTAATTAAGGTGAATGTTATATAAGGACGTTGATGACTATCAATGTGCCTTGTTATGATATAAAATGCTAATGTGCTAACATCACTTTGATAAATTGTAATAAAATTTTTATGGAGCAATTGATGACGAATATTATACAAGGGGTAGATCCTATGACCTAAAATAAGCTATGATTGATAATTAAAGACTTAAATACATTTTAAAAAAGGGACTCTAGCTTGGCACCGAGTGATCGATATTGAGGACAGTACCTTCAAATATAGTACACTAAAACACTAATGAGATTGGAGACTACACTACATGGAGCCTAAAGTGGGTCGAAACTATATCTCCTAGTTTTTGAACTATGTCGCACTATAGGAATATTAGCTAGTGGATCCACATAGTTGTTACGTTTAATGTTTTGGTACTACTTTTGCAAGTTTTTTGCCTTCTTTCTGTGTAGGGTTTTATGACACTGGATTCCACACTATCTCATGTGGTCTATGTCGGTTAGAGAGAGATGTTTCCAAAAGAAAAAATGAACTCAAGCATGGAACTCTAACTAGGATAATATAAGGGGTCTAGCTTAGTTTAAGTAGGGGTATGAGCCTCTACCTAGCATTGCACTACTTATCCCTGAAGGGAGTCTTAGGAGGATGTTCTTATATATGATTATTTTTATGATGATGTATGACATGTATATGTTGAACTTGAACATAGTTGATACTATATGTTGATTAGTTCACTTATGAATATTTATAGGGTTATACTGTTAAAGTAATATGGAATGTATATCTAAATGTTATGTTATGTGAAGTAGGGTGTTGGTCATGCTATTTTTAGGGTTGCTTGATTGAGTAAGGTTATGGGGCTTTGCTTGGTCATTGCACTTTTTGACTTGATAGGAGTTCTTGGGTAATTATCTTGCTATATTATAATTAAGTGTACGCTTATTCATGTTTGTGATGTCAATTTACTTGGTGATAGGGTTGTAGTAGATTATATGTACAAGTATGATGATATGTATATTACTCTTTTAAGATAGTAAGTATGTTTTGTTAATTTGTATGACTCACTTGATGATGTATAACACTTTTAAAGACTAAAATAGCATAGTTTAACTAAATGTCCCTTTTCAACATATTTTGATAGTATTTGTGCATATAATCTCATGCTTAGTACAAGTGGATTACTATCCCCATTTTCATGCTATTTTCCAAAAATTTTAGGTTCCGGTCGTTCAAGTGTTTTGGAAGGCGACTTGAAGAAGACTTTGATCCTTTGATCATTCAAGGTGGGTAGGTCCTCATTTTTTGATAGTGATGTCATTATTGAGCTTATGTTCTCATTTTAGTTTTATGACTTATATTCTATATCCTTTTATTTGAGTACGTATTGTAGAAAGATTGTATGTGGCTCTTTTTACATTGATGTATCGGCTATGCCAAAAATTTCTAATCTAGCTAGATGGTTGTGAGATGAGACAATCATTGAGACTAATATCTTTCTTATATATGTATGTGCAATAAAAGTAGAAGGCAATGTAACAATCCTATACGACGGATCTGTGCATACTCGATATCTATATAATTATGTAAATGTAAGGGTCTATGTAAACCTCCAATGTAGAAGTAACAAAAGATTTAAATTTTCTGCTAAATTCGCTTTATGAATTTGATGATGTAAACTAAGAGGTAGTCTTAGTCCTCAAAGGGGACAACGATGCTACTTACTTCTTGGGGTTAAACTTTGATTTAAAAAACATGGTTTCAGAGCATGAGATTTAATTATCTTAGATTCAACGTCTCTTTCTACAACATCTACGTAAGTTCGTGATCATAATTGTGAAGAACTCCACATTTATGGATAGGAACCTACATGATGCCTGGGAAATTCTCATTTTCTTGAAAATCTTATATTGTTCAATTAGAGTATTCTTATGGTGTGCTTTTGCATATAATCTTATTTTTGTGATTATAGGAAGAATGAACACAAGAAGGAATATGTTAAGAATACTTGAAGTGGAAAATGTCAACGTAGAAGCTCCTCCCCATAGTGATCAAGTTCCTCCACTTGAAAATGATGCTAATATGTATAACACTCTTGAAATGTCAAGACTTAGATTAGAGATTAATATATAAAATAAATATTAAAATGATGTTGACCTATATTAATGTAATAGAATCATTTGGAAAAGGTTAGAGACAAAATGACTAAGAAAGACCTTACGTTCAGAAACTAGCTAATTCGAACTAACTGATGTTCTTATGTTTTGTGAAGGTTTAGAAGTGTCAAATGAAGTCCAAAACTTGTAATGAGACCCTGGATAGGTAATATGCAGTAAAAAGGCTCCAAAAATCTTGTAACGCCACCCTAAGGACCACTTGAAGGGTCCTTGTGGAGGATCCAAACATGGGTGGGCAGGCTTCGAAGCAGCCTACAAACAAGCAGGATTGGAGGAACAGCTCGCGATGCGCGTTCCTCACAAGGTGTTCTGCCTCAAGATTTTAGAGGGAGCCTCGCGACACGATGCTGAAACTCACATCATTGCCTCAACTCAAAATTTAATAAAAATTACGGGATTTAGCCCCGCAACGCGTAGCTACTTCCCAAAATCGTTAAAGTCGTATTTTTTGTAATTTAATTTATTAAAAGACCCATTTAAATGGAGGGTATTTTTGGTAATTCATAAGAAAACTATATATTGAAATTAGGTCAGTTTTAGACGACTTTTACACGTCCCAAATAAGATCAAAAAAAGTTTCTTTCATCTCTCTCAAGAAATCTCTCTTTTCAAAACTCCATTGAAGAACAAGAAGAGCTTAAGGAAGAAGACGAAGAACTCAAGCTTTTCATCAAATTTTAGAGGATTCTTCATCTATATGGTGTGAATTTTCACTCTTGGGATTCCTTTCCCCAAGAGGTCCTTTTAAATAATAGGTTTTTTACTCTATGAAACTTTTTTTCTTCCGAAACATAGATTTATGATTTTCAATGAAAAGTAACTGTTTTCTAAGGTATATTCCACACAAACTGATGTGCATTTTGGATTCTTTTGTGTAATATCTTCTTTTATAAATGATGGTTTCTTATGATTGTCTGTACTATTTAATAATATGGAAACGTAATGATTGGAACTAAGACTAGAATGAACTCTTAAATGACTTTTTCCTTCACCCTAAATTATGCATTAATCATGTACATGATTTAAAGATTTGTTCTTGATTATGATATTGAGTATTTCACTATGTTATGATTATGAATGTTGTAACTTGAACTATGTTCTTGAATAAGGTTCTTGGAAGCAAGCGGTAAGTCTTCTAAAGTTGTACTTACTCTACAATGTTTATGTTAGCCTATAAATCATGATGATATATTGTGAAAGTATATATGATTTTTCTATGTTGATATGTTGGAATATGAACATGTTAGTTGTGCGATCATGAAAAGAACAAAAAAAATGCAAGTTACGATATTCTCTTATTTTCTTTACACAAGATTACTATGTTTTATTAATCTCACATACGAAGGGTTATGATAAAAGGAAATTCTCATCTAATCATAAAATAGCTCATGATCATGTATTTCCAAGGAGTTAATATCCTATGACCTATGATAAGCTTATGATAAAAGACAACTTACAGGTTATTCAAGAAGGGACTTAGGCTAAGCACCGATGAACTATTTATGAGAGGTGTCCGTTCCCTAGTTTGATAGTACGTTCATAATGACTCTCATGAGATTGAGGCTTCCATGTAATGTGGAACTATGGGTCTCTAATACATCTTATAGTTCATGAACTATTTTTCAACCATAGGATACTAGCTAGTTGATCCACCTAGAAAGCTATGTCTTGTTTGGTTCTACTTTTGCCGTTAGACCACCTTCTTTTAGTGTGGGGTTTTATGACTTCGGATTCCATGTTTATGTCACATGGTATATATTTGTTAAGGTTAATATTCCCTCATTTAAAACTAAAGACAAGTAAATGAATATTGAGTAGGGCGACTTGAGGAGTCTACATAGTATAGGTAGGGGAATGGGACTCTACCTAGACATCGCACAAGATGACTCTAAGTGAAATCCTAGGGGATTATTCTTATGTAATATGATAACATGAAAGGTGTGATGTTTATGATACATGATGTTACTCTTATATGATGTTGGTCTTTATGATGATAATGTTATTGGGTTATAGTGTTAAATGAAGTGATAACTACTTATGTTACAAGTTATATGAATCAAAACTTTACTCATGGTCTCATATCTTATCTACTTGATTGTGTGGGTTTATGGGGCTTCGCATGACCATTGCACTTCAAAATATAGAGGCGTTACTTGTATGGTGTGCATGTTGAGTTGTTTACTAACCATAAAAGTATTCAATATATTTTTACACAAAAGGAGGTAAGATGGTTAGAATTGTTGAAGGATTATGACATAATTGTCCTTTACCACATTGGCAAGGACAATGTGATTACGGATGCTTTGAGTCGAACGGCTATGGATAGTATGTCTTTTGTGGAAGAGGAGACGAAAGAACATGTGAAGATGTTCATTGGTCAGATATATTATGTGTATGGTTAGAAGATTATCCATATGGTGGCTTGATGGTCCATCATCACTCCGACTCATCGTTAGTGGTGGCGGTGAAATATAAGAAAAACCTTGATCCCCTATTGATGTAGTGGAAGGAATTAGTACTAAGTATGCTCAATGTCTCATTCTCCCAACAGGGGATGGTGTTATTTAGTACCAAGGGAGATCATATGTACCTGATGTTGAGGATTAGAGAAAACAGGTTCTTGAAGAAGCCCATCATTCTCAATATTCTCTACATCTGGGTGCCACCAAAATGTATCATGATCTTAGAGAGGTCTATTTGTGGGATGGCTTAAAGAAGGACCTATTAAAGTTTGTTGCTAAGTTTCAAAACTGCCAACAAGTTAAATTTGAACATCTCAAATTGGGTGCGTTAACCGAAATCATTGATGTTCCTACATGGAAGTGGGATGCCATCAATATGGAATTTATTGCTGGGTTTCCTCGAACGTATAAGCAAAATGATTCTATATGGGTTATTGTGGACCGATTTACCAAATCTGCCCATTTTATTCATGTTAAGTCCACTTACACGGGTGAACACTATGCAAGGATCTACATTAGTGAGATTGTAAGTCTTCATGGTATTCCTTTGTCCATCATTTTGGAGAGAGGTGCCCAATTCACTTCTCATTTTTGGAAGGCTTTTCAAAAAGGTTTAGGTACTCATGTGAAACTTAGTACCGCTTTTCATCGTCAGACCGATGGTCAAGCGAAATGTACCATTAAGTCACTTGAGGACATTTTTAGAGCATGCGTCATGGATTTCGAAGGAAGTTGGGATGATCACTTAACTTTGATTGAGTTATCTTACAATAATAGCTATCATTCGAGCATCTCCATGGCACCTTTAGAGCTCTCTATGGTAGAAGTTGTAGATCTCGGATTGTTTGAGGTTTGTGAGTCCTCGCTCCTTGGTAGAGACAATATCTTTGAAGCTATAGAGATGGTTCGAATCACAAGGGATGGATTGAAGGAACCCTATAGTCAGCAAAGGTCTTATGCCGACAATAGAAGAAGAGATCTTGAATTTGAAATAGGTGATTATGTCTACTTGAATATTTCACCTATGAAAGGGGTGATATGATTCGGTAGAAAGTGGAAGCTAATTCCCAAATATTTTGGTCCCTTTTAGGATTTACAACAAATTAGGTAGGTTGCATATTAGTTAAAACTACCTAGTGAACTAAGTGCAGTTCATCCGGTGTTTCATGTTTCAATGCTCAAGCATTGCATATGCGACCCGATATCTATTATGCCTATTGAAGGTTTAGGAGCAGATTGGAAACTCTCCTATGAAGAGGTTCCGGTTGAGATCCTAGATAGCCAAGTCAAGAAGTTCAGAAACAAGGAGGTTGCCTCTATAAAAGTTCTATGGACGAACCGTATTACTGACGGTGCAACATGGGAGACTGAAGCTGACATGAAGTCCCTCTAACCTCATCTCTTTTCTCATTTAGGTTAGACATTCAGATTAATTGAGAAAGTAATGCATTGATCATAAAATAAACTTTTTTTCTAAATAAGTCCATGTATGTAAAGGTTGTACCAAGTAGTGTTTTAAGAAATGCATTCATACTCTATTCTTGCACTTATGTGAAACATGTATGCATAGTGAATATTTTATGCATTTTGAGTAGATGATAAGGTTGAGAAGGAAGTTCCTCACTAGTGTTATTAATATGAAGCTCTTTTCTATTATGTATCTTGAATTGAGTCCTATTTTAATGTTATGGTATGGGTTGTAATGAGTTGTGATATACTCATATGAGTTGTGAATCGTTATGATTTTATGTTGTTGATTCGTTGTGCTGTTAGTCTTGAGTCTATTCCTACCTTCCAAAATATTTTTAGTCTTATTCGAGGACGAATGTTCCTAATGGGGGGGGGGAGGGATAATGTAACACTCTGAAAATGTCATGACTTACAGTACATGTTAATATATTAAATAATTCTTAAAATGATGTTTCCTGACCTATTTTAATGTAGTCAAATCATTCGGAAAGGTTAGATCCAAATAACTAAGAAAGACTTTGACGTCTGGAAACTAGCTAATTCAACTAGTTGACGTCCCTATGTGTGGTGAAGGTTTAGATTGTCAAATGAAGTTTGAAACTTTTAAATGGACCCATGATATGTAGTATGTAGTAAAAAGGTTCGAAATGTACGGTAAAGACACCCCAAGGCCCTCTCAAACGGTCATTTGGGAGGACCCAAACATGGGTGGGCAGGCTGCCTGGCAGCCTGCGAACAGGCAGGATTAGAGAAAGAGGTTGCGACGCGTTTTTCTCACGAGGTATTCTTCCTCAAAATATGACAGGCAAAGTCGTGACGCGAGGATGACACACTCACCTTACTTCCTCAACTAAAAATTTAATAACAAAGACGGGATTTGGCACCGCGACACGTAGCTACTTCTCAGAATTGTTAAAGTCGTATTTTTTGTAATTAAACTTATTCAAAAGAACAATTTAAGTGTAAGGTATTTTGTGTATTTTATTGGATTGCTATATACTAATATTAGATAATTTTTAGACCACCTTTACACGTCCCAAATCAGATCAAATGAAATTTCTTTCATATCTCCCAAAAAAGCTCTCATTTCAGAACTCCATTCCAGAACAGGAAGACTTAAGATAGAAGACGAAGACCTCACGCTTTTAATCAATTTTTCGTTGATTCTTCTCATATAAAGTATGAATTCTTCACTATTGGGATTCCTTTCATCAAGAGGTCTTTTAAAAATATGTTTTCAAGACAATCAAATACTAGGGTTTTTACTCGACGAAATGGATTTTCATCCTAACCCTGCATTTATGATTTTCAATGAAAAGTAAGTGTTTTCTATGTTCTATTCCACACTAATAGATGAATATATTGTAAGTATGTTATAATTTCATATGAATCATGTTCTTATCTAATGATGGTTTCGTGTGATTGTCTCTACTATTTTATAATATGAAAACATTGGGAGTGGAACTAAGACTAGATTTAACTCTTAAATGACTCTTTCCCTTACCCTAAATTATGCATTGATCTTGTACATTATTGAAAGAGTTTTTCTTGATTATGATATTGAATATTTGACTATGTTATGATTATAAATGTTTTAAGTTGAACTAATTTCTTGAATAAGGTTCTTGGAAGCAAGAGATAAGCCTTTTAAAGTTGTGATTACTCTACAATGTTTATGTTAGCCTATAAATCATGATTATATGTTGTGAAAGTAGTATGATTTTACTATGTGGATAAGTTGGGCTATGAATATTTTAGTTGTGATATCATGAAAAGAACACGATAAATGTAAGATACGATATTCTCTTCTATGCTTTACACAAGATGACTATGTTATATTATTCTCACATACAAAGGGATATTATGAAAGGAAATTCTCATCTAATCATAAAGAGATCATGATCATGTTTATACAAGAAGTTCATCTCCTATTACATATGTTAAGTTTATGATAAGAGGCAACTTAAATATTATTCATGAAAGGGACTTAATCTAAGCACCGATGAAATAGATATGAGAGGTGTCCCTTCCGTAGTTGGAAGATAGGTTCACAATAACTTTCATGAAATTGAGGCTGCCATGTAATGTGGAACTATGGGTCTCAATCAAATCTTCTAGTTCTTGAACTGTGCTGCCACCATAGGATACCAGTTAGTGGATCCACCTAGAATGTTATGCCAAATTTTGTTCTACTTTGGCCGATAGACCACCTTCTTTTTGTGTGGGGTTTTATGACACCGGATTCCATGTTTATCTCACATGGTCTATCTCGGTTAAGGCGAATGTTCTCTCATGTAAAATGAAACAAAATTAAATTAACGTTGACTAAGGCGACTTGAGTACAGGGAGGGTTATAGGACTCTACGTAGACATTGCACAAGTTGACTCTAAGGGAAATCCTATGAGATTGTTCTTATGTAATATGATAACATGAAAGGTATGATGTTTATGCTACATGATGTTTCTCTTATATGATGTTTGTCTGTATGATAAATATGTTATTGGTTTATATTTTTAAATGAAGTAATGACTACTTCGTTCATAAGTTATATGAAGCAAAGGTTTACTCATGGTCTCCTATCATATCTACTTGTTTTTGTGTGTTTATGGGCCTTCACATGACCATTTAACTTTTAGGTTCGGAATGGGATCATTGATAAGGTTTTTTATGCTATGTTACATGATCTATTGGATATAAAAAGTTAATATGTCTTTGCTTACTGTCATGTTTTATGTTGAGGGAATCCTTTACTTGTATATGTTATACGGTACGTGTATGAAGAATTTCATATGAGTTAGCATGCTTCCTAAAGATATGATAAATGATCCTTTTTCATGCATTTACTTAATGTTATGTGCATATAACCATGTTTAGTACATGTGGCATGCTAACCCCATTACATTATATTACTAAAACTGTAGGTTCCGGCCATTGATGTTATATGAGGTCGATTAGAAAATGTTTGGAACTCTTTCTCCAAATATTTGTAGGTCCTCAATTTCGGGATGCTATCATTTATTTTTCCAGCTTATGAAGACTTTAGTATATATTAGGAATATCCTATTCCCATCATGTTTCTTTGGATTGTTTTGTAATAAGGCTTATATGGCATATTCCCTATGTATTGCCAAAGACCAAATTTCTACTCTTTAGATGGTTATATATATGTGAGACAATATCGTATGCTTTATGAAAGATAAGTATGAAGTCTAATTATACACCAAGTAGAATGTAAAAGTTTTAATTTTCCATAATTTTTACCGATAACATGTTATAGGGAATGTTAAGGGCTTGTCTGATTCCTCTGAGAGGACGATGATGACGGTCTCATCTTGGGTATGCACTCAAGGTGTGACAAGCTTGGTATTAGAGAATGAGGTTAAATATCCTTAGTCACTGTCTCCCTAAACCACGTTACTTAGTGTCTTGTTCATGGTTGTGGAGTGAGCCACAATTTTGGATGAGCGGCTATGTGATGAATGGGGAACTTCTATTTCCTTTATACTCTTATGTTGTACCTCTAGAGTTTTTACAGTAAATATCATTTAGAATATAATCCTTTTCTTGTGGTTATAGGCGATGAACACAAGAAGGACAACCGTGAGGAGGGTAGGAGAAGAGATTGCGAAGGCGGGAGCTACTCCCCAAGGCCATTAAGCTCCTCTTCAAGTGCAAGTTGCTGCAAATGAACAAGTTCCAGTGAATCCTCCGGCTATGAGGGATGGTGAGTTGAGGGTAGCTCTGTTTCAAATGTTCCAAGCCATCACCACCCAAACTCAATCCATCACAACTCAAGCTAACCGGTTGGTTGTTCATCGAGAGAACCAACATGCTAGTACTATGGCTAGCTGTTTAAGAGATTTTATGAGAATGAATCCTCCCATGTACTTTGGATCAGAAGTTGAGTACTGCTGAGAAGGCCAAACATGATTCATATCAACTTAAGAACGTGGCTAATACATGTTACAATCATTTGAAGGATAATAGGGCCTTAGGAGGTGGTCCCGTGACTTGGGACATCTTCCAAAAGGCATTTATTTACTAATCCTTCCCAAGGGATCAAAAAGAAGATAAGGTAGAGGAGTTCATTAACATTCGTCAAGGATGTATGAGTGTCAAGGAATACTCCTTGAAATTCATTAAGTTATCCAAATATACTTCTTCTTTTGTTTCTAATGCTAGAGATGAAATGAGCCATTTTGTGATGGGCATGTCCGAAGAAATTGAAGAAGAATGTCGTGGATCCATGATTCATGACAATATGGATCTTTCTAGGTTCATGGTTCATCCTCAACTGGTTGAGGAAAGTAATCTAAGGAAGAGGAATAGGAAGCTAAGAGGGAAAAATTGTTTGTAAGTAGTTCTTCTAAGAGTAGCCTTGACGTTCAAGAGAAGACTATGTTTAATAAGAGTTTCTCAAATCAGGTCTGTTCTAATTTCTCCGAGAGTTTAAATTATAGAGGATCTAATCCTAAACCTTAAAAGGGGAGAAATATTTATCCACCAAAAGAGACACAAACTTGTGGTAAGTGTGAGAGTTAAGGACATAGAATGTGAAACTCCTTCTATTAAGTCAGTCCCTGTAATGAGAGAATTCCTACATTGTTTTCGAAATGACCTTCAAGGAGTTCCTTCCAAATGGGAAATTGACTTTGGCATTGCCCTTTTACCGGACAGGAATCCCATTTCAATTCCTTAATATAAGATGGCTCCGACTGAATTGAAAGAGTTGAAGATGCAACTCAAAGATTTACTAGACAAGGGGTTCATTCAACCTAATATTTCTCCATGGGGTTCTTCGGTCTTGTTGTAAAGAAGAAGATGGGTCCCTTAGAATGTGCATTAATTATCGCCAACTCAATAAGGTCACCGTAAAGGACAAGTATGCTCTCCCTAGGATTGATGATCTATTTGATTAAATCCAGGGTGTTAGTTACTTATCCAAGATTGACTTAAGGTCGGGATATCACCAATTTAGGGTGAGAGGTAAAGACGTTCCCAAAACAACTTTTCGAACTTGATATGGGCACTATGAGTTCCTTCTTATGTCTTTTGGGTTAACGAATGCCCCAGTGGCGTTCATGGACCTAATGAATAGAATTTTCTGAGATTACCTCGACTAGTTTTTTATTGTGATCATTGATGATATTCTGATATACTAAAAGAATGAAAATGAACATGACAGTCACATGAGATTCGCCTTGCAAGTCCTCAAAGAACACCAACTTTATACCAAATTTAGCAACTGTGAATTTTATATAAGGATTGTTGCTTTTCTAGGACATATTAGCTCTGGTGATGTTGTATAGGTTGATCCGATGAAGACATGTGGTTAGAAATTTGACTAGACCTTTGACTCCCACAGACATAAGGAGATTCTTTGGTCTAGCCGGCTATTATAGAAGATTCGTTGAAGGATTTTCGTCCATTTCTTCTACTTTTACAACTTTTACCCAACAGAAGGTGAAGTTTTAGTGGTCAGAAGCTAGTGAGAAAGGTTTCCAGAGTTGAAAGAGAAGTTTACCTCCGCGCTGGTGTTGACCTTACTAGAGGGCAATGAAGGCTTTGTTGTTTATTGTGATGCTTCCCGAGTGGTCATGGGATGTGTCCTCATGGAAAATGTGAATGTGTTTTCTTATGCTTTGTCACGACCGGAGTCTAGACCCCAGACAAGACCGGCATAATTGACCTTTAAGAGGTCACAAACAACCCTTCTAACGTCATTCTTACTTCGTCGAGGTTAATTTGAGCACATAATTTGAAACTTTTTATTAGATTCATACATACTAAACATTTTATTAGATTCATAATTGTTCACCATCAACCACCTAATATTAATATCATCAAATTAAAGAACTAGTTTAATATAACATTAAATGTATACTTGCAAAAATGGCACCAATATTATGTTTGAACAAAAACGGAAAGAAATGCTAGTGGAACATACTCCACTAGCTAAATCCTATTACTAAGCTAGAATATCATGGGAAAGAATCCTCGAAAACATGAGGTCCTACAAACTCCGGATGAATGCTCAACGTCCAGATAGTTGCAACGTCAACGGGTAAGCTCTAGTTTCTTCATGTGCCTGAACCTAAAATTTTAGAATTGTATGGAATTAGTACACACTGGTACATAGTATGGTTGTATGCAAGCACACACCAAGGACATGCATGAATAAGAATAGATCTTTCCTAACAAAATGATTATGGAAAGTCATGTCAGTGGACATGCCAAATTGGGATTAAGAAAGATAGTGAGCTTCCAAATTTTAAATAGGAAAGTAAGTGATCTTTCCAAATTTCGATTAGGAAAGTCATGCCATGAAAGTAACATGCATCATCATACTTATCAAATTGCACACATCACATAACATCTTACACATTGCACATAGCATATTGCATATAACACATAAGATCTTTTCATATCATTCATTCATATTCCATGAGACCTTGGAATAATGGACTTATAATCAAAACATCCCAAAATGAGGGCTCAGCATATGGGACCTCAACTAGGGAGTCTTCTTTAGAAAACACAGAGTATGCTTCATTCATTAAAACGTACTTCATTTAATTTCCTTCATAGTCTAATTTAAACACCATCTATACCTAGGATATAGTTTAAGACTTTCATCGGGTTAGCTGTTAAATGATTAGAAATGACCTAGTGTCATTACTTAAGTCTAGCACACCTCTGAATCATCCTATCCTAACACCTTCGGTCTCATTATGTGCATCATTTAAGGCTATCCTCATTCATTCGTTGGGAACTTTAACTTTAACCGATACAGATCATGTGAGCATCATCAATTCTAGGGTCATGAAACCCTACACCGAAAAGAAATGTAATCAGCAGCCAAAGTGACCGAAAAAATACTAACATACATGGGAATCGAACCCCGCCAAATCCCTATATTGGCAATATAGGTTCGAACACTAGGATATATAAGGAGACCCATACCCATACTGCCGGACAGTCTCATCTCATGAGAGTAAGGTGAACCTCCCCTTCGCGAAAGAAGGCATCACCGCTAATATCTAGTCTATCGTTGCTCTGTATAACGTTCCATTTTATTCAACTCATACGTCATGGAAGCTGGCTTCTAGTATGAGAACATCATAGCTCAATAGATGATTTTTGAACTCATCATTAGTATTAAGGGTCTTAATCTCAATACTTTCATTAGAGTGTTCATAGAGACTGGTCTCTTCATTAACTTTACACTATGATGGTGAGTACTTTTTGGTAACCTTTACTTAGGTTCATTTGAGATTGATCCCATATTTTACATTTTTCTCATATTTTATTGTCACCACATTCATTAACATTAGCAATTTCCTCTTCATAATTACTAACCCCTTTTTACGTGAATGTTCATTTAGTCATAAACCATTGCAGTTGACCATTAAGTTTGTTTCACACTATTTCTTAACCCTTCTAGGGTCTAATCATTTAATTGTTCATTTTGAATTATGCCAATGCACTTGGCCATTTAGTGAATCTTACACTTGTATATGACCCTTATAGGGTTTTCATAATTTCGTTACATATTTCTTAGGTTCCCTTATTTTTAATCGTATGCTGGACTTAAGGGTCTATACATTCAAGCCATGAATCTTCATTAATAGTTTTTTAATTTACTCATAGCTCCCTAAGATTATGTAGTACAAGAGATATATATCTTGTATGTATACAAAGATTTTGATTTCTATCTAAGTAGGTGACATTATTCTTCAACATTTAATTCACATATGATTTATGTATCAATACGAAAATTTTTGGGAACGGAACCCAAGTTCAAATCCCTTGATCAACACTTACATTTTTCCTTGATTTTATTTATAGTTCTCGTGACATTGTGACCCTATATCGAACCCCAACATCAAAATTTCTTTTTAGTTCTTTTTTTCTAGAACTTCTCTGCTTTGGCCGAGGGGTAGTGGGTTCGAACCCCCACAACCCCCTTTTTATTTTGCTATCTATTTTCCTTGTCCATTTGGACATAACCAGGAGGTTTTTGGATCAAACCCCCCCACCCTCTCTTTATTTTTTTTATCCTTTCGCTTGGGAGTTAGAAGTTGTCGGTTCAAACTCCCACAACCTCCTTATTTTTTATTTCATTTAAAATTTAACTATTTCAGCATTGGCAGTGAGGTTGTGGGATCGAGCCCTAACAACCTCATTTTATTTTCTTTTTAATTTGTCTCTTTGTGTCCTCCTTCATCCAAGAGGTGGTGGGTTCGAATCCAAATCCTACCATTATTTTTATTAATTAAAAATTCTCCTCTTACTCTATTGTTTGACCGAGAGGTTGTGGGTTCGAATCCCACACCTCTCATTTTTTTCTAGCTTTCATCTAGTGAGGTCTTGAGTTCCATCCCCGCTAACATCACATGTTTTAAATATATTTTTAAACCTCTCAACCTCAAGTATTCTGGCCGAATATTCCATGTCTAAGTGCTGGAAATGTTATATTTTCTAGACTTTTTTTAACAACATTCATACATTCGTTTTGAGGTACTTTTCCAATTCGCTTAACACATTCTTTGTTGTAGATTCATTGTTGTTTGAGCTTAGATTTTTCCACTTAAGATCAGACAACTTACAGTTCATTTAACATCACAATTTACACACCTTATGCACAATAATTCCAATCATCAAACAAGCCATTTTAAAACTTTAAATTGAGAACAATAAATTTTTTTAAAAAAAATTGCACAACATCATTTTCGCTTGACATCATTGAACCTGCTTGCTATTTCAAAACATAAAATCATGAGGAACATCATATTTCACACTTAGCTACCAGAAACCATACCAACAATATGATTTCTAAACTAGTTTAGATTGAAATTGTAAGGAGACTACTAACAAGGAGTTCAACAATAAAGGGGACATCCCTTGTTTCTTAGGTTGAATTTTGTTTAAAGAAATTTATCTTGGAGAAAGGATTCCAAGAGAGAAAACCCATACCTTTTTGTGGATTTGCTCACCTTTCAAGTGCTACCCAAATACCTCCCCAATACCTACAACACAAACTCGTCGAGAAGATGATGCAAAGTTTTCGTTTCTTAAGTTAGCTTGCATGCTTGTATATCTTTTCAATAAGTTCTTTGAGTGTAGAGAACTTTTGATTGTTTACTAATGTTTTTATTCTGTTTTTGCAGCCATGTAAAACAATTTGGACGAGAGAGAGAGAGAGAGAGATTTAGGTGAGAGAGAGAGAGTTTGTGTGAGATAGTGCCTCTTAAAACTAGGATAGTTTGCAAGACTTAGTCAATTTAAAAAAAAAAACATTAATAAATAAATAAATAAAAAAAAAAAAATCTGGTTTTCCTTTTTAAATGATCAATTATTTGTTAATTTATTCAATTAATTCTGCAATAACAAAAATCACATTAAATTAGTGCTCCCACTTAGGTTCCAACCCAGGTGGTGCAAGACTTCATTTCAAGGGCTCAATTTCAGCCCTCTCTCCCCAAATAGCCCCTCAACGTTATTAACTAAATAATTCATTGCATATTGAGGGTAATTATGGTACTACCATTAGCCAGGAAAAAGAGCATTTTACCCCTAGACCCTTCAAACCTAATATTTGTTTTTTTTATGTCCAGTAAAGACTCCTTTGAGTAAATATTCATATTTGAGAGACCTACATGGTTGGACCCAACCTTTCCAAGATCAACAAACTTCCCAAATTAGTTGGCTTAAATATAGCAAGGGTTCGGAGGTCTAGTTATACACGCATTAATCCGTGTGAACCCTAGTTTAATCGTAGCCATTCTAGACACATTAAGAATTGTTCATCTTATTAATTTTTAGGGTTTTTACATGCTACTACGAAACTCAAAGGTCATGAGAAGAAATAAAAAATTCATTATCTTGCGTTAGAGGCTATTGTTTTTGCCTTGAAAATATGGAGACATTACTTGTATGGTGTGCATGTTGATATGTTTACTGACCATAAAAGTCTTCAATATGTGTTTACACAAAAGGAGTTGAATCTCTGACAGAGAAGATTGTTAGACTTTTTTAAAGATTATAACATAAGTGTCCTTTACCACCTGGCAAGACCAATGTGGTTGTGGATGCTTTGAGTCGAATGACTATGGATACTTTGTCTTATGTGGAAGAGGAGAAGAAAGAACATGTGAAAGATCTTTATTGGTTGGCTCTCTTAGGTGTGTTGTTAGAAGATTCCTTATATGTTGGCTTCATGGTCAATCATAACTCCGACTCATTTGTAGTGGTGGAGGTGAATTCTAAGCAACCCCTTGATCTTCTATTGGTAGAGTTGAAGGAATCTGTACTTAGTATGCTCAATGAGTCATTATCCCAAGGGGGGATGGTGTTCTTAGGTAAAAAGGGAGATTATGTGTACCCGATGTTGAGGATTTGAGAAAATAGGTTTTAAGAAGCCCATGCATCTCACCATTCTATAAATTTGGGTCCCACAAAAATGTTTCATGACCTTAGAGAGGTCTATTGGTGGGATGGTTTAAAGTGGGACATAGCAGTGTCTGTTGCTAAATTTCCAAACTACCAACAATTTAAAGATGAACATCTCAAATTGGTTGGGTTAACCTAAATCATGGATGTTCCTACATGGAAGTGGGAAGCCATCAATATGGACTTTGTTGTTGGGTTGCTTCGAACCTATAAGCAAAATGATTCAAGATGGGTCATTGTGGAAAGATTGACCAAATTTGCCCATTTTATTCTTAGTAAATCCACTTACACGACTGGATACTATGAATGGATTTACATTAATGAGGTTGTGAATTTTCATCGAATTCCTTTTTCCATCATTTCGGACAGAGGTGCTCAATTTACTTATTAGTACCGCTTTTCATCCTTAGATGGATGGTTAAGCGGAATGTAGTATTCAGACCTTTGAGGACATGTTGAGAGCATGTCTCCTGGATTTCAAAGGATGTTTTGAGGAGCACTTACCTTTGATTGAGTTTTCTTTTCTTATAATAATAGCTATCATTCGAGCATTTCCATGGCACCTTTTGAAGATCTTTATGCTAGACGGTGTAGATCTCTGGTTGGACGGTTTGAGGTTGATCAGTCCTCACTCTTTGGTCAAGAGATTATGTACAAATATATAAAGAAGGTTCGCATCGTAAGGGATAGTTTCAAGACAACCTATAGTAAGGAAAAGTCTTATGCGGACAATATAAGAAGAGATCTTGAATTTGAAGTAGGTGATCATGCCTACTTGAATATTTCACCTATGAAATGGATGATGAGATTCGGTAGAAAGGGGAAGTTACGTCCGCTATATGTTGGTCCACATTAGGTTTTACAACAAATTTGGAAGGTTGACTATGAGTTGAAACTACCAAGTGAACTAACTTCGGTTCATCCAGTTTTCATGTTTCAATGCTCAAGAAATGCATAGGCTACCCGGTATCGCTAAGTCAAGAAGTTGAGAAACAGGGAGGTTACCTCTGTAAAAGTTCTATGGAGGAACCATCTTACTGAGGGTGCAACATTGGAGGCTGGAGGCGACATGCAGTCCCGCTAACCTCATCTCTTTACTCGCTGAGGTTAGATAGTCATAATAATTTATGAAGTAATCATCATGAAATCAACTTGTTTTTTAATAGGTTAATGTTTGGTAAAGGTTGTACCAACTAGAGTTTCAAGAAAATGCCTACTCTATTCTTGCACTTATGTGAAATATTTATCAATATGTTATCTTCAGATTTTGTTGTTATGTTATCATCTTAAGAAGAAAAATAGCATAGTGAATCTATGATGCATTTTGAGCTGATGATAAGGTTTAAAAGGAGATTCCTGACTAGTGTGATTTATATGGAGCTCTTATCTGTTATGTACCATGAATTAAGTGCAATTTTTAATGTTATGGTATGGGTTGTAAGTATTTGTGATATATTCATATGAAATTTGAATATTTATGATTTTAAGTTGTTTATTGGTTGTGCTGCTAGTATTGAGTACATTCCTACCCTACAAAAGATTTTTAGTGTCATTCGAGGACATATGTTCATTAGGGGGGATAATGTAACACTACAGAAATTTAATTACTTAGACTACAACTTAATATATTAAATAATTATTAAATTTATGTTTACAGACCTATACTAATGTAATAAACGCATTTGGAAAAGGTTAGATCCAAAACAACTAAAAAAGAATCTGACGTTCGGAAACTAGCTCATTCGAACTAGTTGACGTCCCTATGTTTTGTTAAGGTTTTGAAGTGTCAAATGAAGTCCTAAACATATAAAGAGACCCTTGATATGTAATATGTAGTACAAAGGGTCCAACCGTCCGGTAGCGACACACCACGTACAACTCGAAGTGTCCTTGGGGAGGACCCAAACATGGGTGGGCAGGCTACCTGGCTGCCCGCGAACATGCACTATTAGAAAAACAGGTCGCGACGCATGTTCCTCACGGGTGTTCTTCCTCAAGATTTGAGATGCATGACTCATGACGTGAGGCTGACACTCACCTCACTGCCTCAACTCAAAATTAAATAACAAAGACGAGATTTGTCTCCGCAACGCGCAACTACTTTACACAATAGATAAAGTCATATTTTTTGTAATTAAATTTATTAAAAAGACCCATTTAATTGTAGGGTCTTTCCTATTATTCATTGGACGACTATATAATGACATTATGTCAATTTTAGACCACTTTTAGACGGCCCAAATAAGACCAAAGGAATTTTCTTTCTTCTCTCTCAAAAAACAAAAAACCTTTTCAAAACTCCATAAAAGAACAAAAGATCCTAATAAAGAAGACGAAGACCTCAAGATTTTCATCAACTTTTTGTGGATTCTTAATCTATAAGATATGGGTTTTTAAATCTTGGGATTCCTTTCCTCAAGATGTTCTTTTAAAATATGTTTTAAAGAACTTCAAATACTAGGGTTTTTACTCGTCGAAATGGATTTTCTTCCTAACTCTAGAATTATGATTTTCAATGAAAAGTAATTGTTTTCTATGGTCTATTCCACACTAATTGATGAGTATGTCGTTAGTCTGTTCGAATTTTATATGAAGTATGTTCTTATGTATATGATGGTTTCGTGTGATTTTGTCTACTATTTGATAATATGAAAACATAAGGATTGAAACTAAGACTAGATTTAACTCTTTAATGACTCTTTCTTTTACCCTAAATTATGCATTGATCTTGTATATTATTTGAAGAGTTGTTCTTGATTATGATATTGAGTATTTCACTATGTGATGATTATGAATGTTGTAAGTTGAACTAAGTTCTTGAATAAGGTTCGTGGAACCAAGAGATAATTCTTCTAAATTGGTGATTACTGTATAATGTTTATGTTAGCCTATAAATCATGAAGATACGTTGTGAAAGTATGTATGAATTTGCTATGTGGATATGTTGGGCTATAAACATGTTAGTTGTGATACCATGAAAAGAACATGATAAATGCAAGTTACGATATTCTCTTGTATGCTTTACACAAGATGACTTAAGTGGAGGTAGGGGTATGGGTTTCTACCTAGACGTTGTACAAGTTTACTCTAAGGTAAATCCTAGGAGATTGTTCATATGTAATACGATAACATGAAAGGTATGATGCTTATGATACATGATGTTACTCATATATGATGTTGGTATTTATAATGAATATGTTATTAGGTTATATTTTTATATGACCTGATGACTAATTTTACAAGTTATATGAAGAAAAGCTTTACCCATTGCCTCCTATCATATCTACATAGTTATGTGGGCATATGGGGATTCATATGATAATTTCACTTGTACGTTCGTAATGGGATCATAGATAGGTGTTTGGATGCTATGTTAAGTGATCTATTAAATATGAAAAGTTAATATGTCTTTGCTTACGATCATGATTTATGTTGACGGAATCCTTAACTTGTATATGTTATACAGTATGTGTATTGAAGATTTTAATTTGACTTAGCATGTTTTCTAAAGATATGATAACTGATCCTTTTTTCATGCATGTACTTAAGTTATGTGTTTATACCAATACTTATTACATGTGGCGTACTAAATCAATTACATTATATTACTATAAATATAGGTTCGGACCGTTGATGTTTTAGGAGGTAGATTTGAAGAATCTTGGAACTCTTTCTCCGAGTATCGATAGGTCCTCATGTTCGCGATGCTATCATATATTTTTCAAGATTATGAACACTTTCTTAGGTATTACGAATATCCTATTTCCATCACGTTACGTTGGATTCTTTTCTATTTAGGCCTATATGGCAAATTGACTATGTATTTGCTAAGTCCAAATTTGAACTCTTTAGGTTGTTTTATATATGTTAGTCAATTTCTTAAAATATCGAATAGTTTTTTAATGATAAGAATTAAATCTAAGTATTAAACAAGTAGAATGTAAAACTTTAATTTTCCAAAATTTTTATCGATCATATGTTATGACGAACACTAAGGGCTTCTATAACTCCTCTTAGAGGACGACGATGCCGTTCTCATTTGAGGTATGCAATTCGGGTGTGGAAATAGGGAACAAGATCCGGTAAATCCTCCACCCTTGATATATGGAGATATAAGGGCTTCCCTCATCCAATTGGCTAAGCCACCATTATTTAAGACCAAACCATGATGGCTCAATCTAACCAAGAGCTTGTAGCCCGTGTTGGTCAAAAAGTAACTACTATGTATTCCGTCTAAGGGACTTCACTTAGAGGAACCATCCTACCTTCTACGGGTCTAAGGTTGAGGAAAACTCCCAATAATTCATCGATGAAGTTATAAGATACTTTTCTCTATGGGGTTGTCCACAAGTTAAAAGGCCGAGTTGGACGCATATAAACTCAAGGACGTTGCTCAAGCATGGTTTGTACAATGGAGGGATATTAGGCCCTTCAGATATGTGTCTTTCACTTTTGAGATCTTCAAGAAGGCTTTTCTTGAGCAGTTCTTTCCTACGGAAATGAGGGAGGCTAAAGTGGTGGAGTTTATCATCCTTCGCCATGCAGGTATATGAAATTCACTAAGTTGTCAAAATATGTTTTTTCTTTGGTTTTTGATTCATGTGACGAAACGAGCCTCTCTATGACGGGGGTGTCAGATAATTTGTAAGAGGATTTTTGTTTGTATATGTTGCATTATAATATGAACATTTCTCGTCTTTTGGTGCATGACAAGCAAGTGGAAGAGGCAAGGGATAGGAGGAAGATTAGGGATGATAAGAGGGCAAGATCTTTTGATGGATATTCTTCAAAGAGTAGGCTTCAGATAGTGACAAGCCTAGGCTTAAGAAGCGGTGTCAAGTCAAGTGCCTTCCATGTTCCCAAAAAAAGTGATGATAGGGTGCCTCACTAAGTTGAAGAAGGGAAAAGGTACTAATTCACCAACCGAGAAGTCAACTTGTGGAAAGTGTTGCAAGCAGCACAATGGTTATTTCCTTAAGAGTACGGAAAATTGTTTTTGTTGTGGAAAAAGTGGGCACAAGGTTAGGGATTTCCGAAACGTGAAGGTTCTAGACAAGGGAAGTGGTCAAGTCAAGCATTTGGTTCAAATGAAGCGCCAAAGAGGAACCGCTGCAATGTACTCCACTGTAGGGGTGAGCAGGAGACTTCTCCCGACGTGGTGACCGGTTTGTTGAAAGTTTTCTCTATTGATGTATATTCCTTACATGATCAGGGTGCTACCTTGTCATTCGTTACACCTTTTCTAGCAAAAAAGTTTGATGTTTTACCTGATATGTTTGGTGAACCTTTATTAATATCTACTCTGGTGGGTGAGCCGGTCGTTGCAAAGAGGGTTTATAAAAATTGTCCTATAATATTGCCCCATAGAGTTTCTTATGGAACTTTGACATGTTTATTCTGATATTATATTGGGTATGGATTGGTTACATGCTTTCTCTGCTTTTATTGATTGTAGGACTATGGTGGTAAAGTTTAATTTTCAAAATTAGCCTCTTCTTGAATGGAAGGGGGGAAATTCTATTCCTAGAGGTTGTATCATATCTGGTGTAAAATCATGAAAATGATCTCTAATGTTTGTCTATATCATATTGTGACCATTAAGGATCTTAATTCCAAAATTCCTCCAATTTAGTCGGTCCCTGTAGTGAGTGAATTTATGGAGCTTTTTCCTAATGACATTCCCTGTATTCCACCCGAACAGGAAATTTATTTTGTTATTGATTTGCTATCGGATAAAATCCCATTTAAATTCCTCCTTATCGGATTGCTCCGGCCGAATTGAAGGAGTTTAAGGAACAAATCAATGATTTACTAGAGAAGGGGTTTATAAGGACTATTATTTCTCCGTGGGGTGGTCCGGTTTTGGTTATAACGAAGAAGTATGGGTCCTTGAGAATGTGTATTTACTAAAACCAACTCAACAACGTCACTAATAAGAATAAGTATCCTCTCCCTCGGATTGACGACTTATTTGATCAACTCCAAGGGGCGAGCTACTTTTCAAAAATTGAATTGAGGTTCAGGGTATCACCAACTTATAGTTAGAGGTGAGGATGTACCAAATATTCCATTTCGAACTAAAAATGGACACTATGGGTTCTTGGTAATGTCTTTCGGTCTCACTAAGCTCCGGAGGCGTTTTTGGGCAAAATGAATAGGGTGTTTTGAAGTTACGTAGATTCATTTGTCATTGTTTTTTATTGACAATATATTTGTATATTCGAAAATTTAGAGTGATCACATGGGTCATTTGAAGGTGGTATTGTGAACCCTTAAGGAACATCAACTGTTTTCCAAGAATAGCAAGTGCGAGTTCTGTTAAGGTCGGTGACATTTCTTGTGCATATAATCTCAAGTGAAGGAGTTGAGCTAGACATTTGAATCCAACCGACATCAGGAGTTTCTTGGATCTAGCTGGTTATTATCGGAGGTTCGTGGATGCTTTTGCATCCATTGAATTTCCCTTGACATCTTTTATTGAAAAATGTAATAATTTTGAGTTGTCGGAGGCATGTGAGAAAAATTTTCAGTTATTGCAATTAGGCTCACATCCGCTTCGATGTTGACTTCACCGGCGGGTACAAAGGGTTTTGTTGTGTATTGTGACACATGACAAGTGGGTTTGGGGTGTCTTCATATGCAACATGATAAAGTGATAGCCTATGCCTCTTGCCTACGTAATGTACATGATCGAAACTATCCAACTCATGACCTTGAGTTAGTAGTCATGGTGTTTGCCTTATAAATACGGAGGCATTACTTGTATGGGGTTCATATTGATGTCTTCGACGACCATAAGAGTCTCCAATATGTGTTTACCCAAAAGTAGTTGAATCTCCAGTATAGAAGGTTTTAGAATTGTTGAAAGATTTTGATATGAGTGTCCTCTATCCCCCCGACAAGGCTAATGTGCTTGGGATGCCCTAAGTCATATGACTATGGGTAGTGTATCCGACATTGATGAAGCCAAGAAAGACCTAGTGAATTAAGTTCATAGGTTGTCTAGGTTTGGGTGAGGTTTTAAGGTTCTCGAAATAGTGGTACTATGGTCCATCATAACACTAAGTCATATTTTCGTGGTTGAGGTGAAGTCCAAACACCTTTATCAACAATTAATGAGTTGAGAGAATAGATTCTTGGCAAGTTAAATGAGTCATTTTCCTTAGGGGGGATTGTTTGTTGAGGTACCAAGGGAGATTGTGTATTCCCGATAAAGATGGGTTGAGGGACCGGATCCTTGATGAATCACATGGGTCGCACTACTCCATTTATCCGGGTTTCAATAAGGACATAGCGGAGTTTGTCGCTACGTGTCCAAATTTCCAACAAGTACAAGTTGAACATGAAATGTCGGATGACTTACTACAATAGATCCAAATTCCTACTTGGAAATGGGAAGACATTAATATGGACTTTATAATGGGTTTATCTCAGACTCTAAAGTCATATGATTCTAATGGGTGGTTATGTATAGGTTGAGTAAGTCTGCTCGCTTTATTCCTGTCAATTCTACTTATTCTACAGAATATTATGCTAGGATCTTCATAAATGAGATTTTGTGTCATCATGGTGTTCCGCTATCCATCATATCGGATCGAGGTGCACAATTCACATTTAGGTTTTGGAGGTCATTCAAAAAGGGGTTGGGTACTAAAGTAAAGTTTAGTACCACTTTCATCCCAAACAGATGGTTAAGCTGAATGTACTATTCAAACCCTTGAGGATATGCTTAGGGATTAGATTAGATCAAATACAACCAGGAAACTGCAATAGTATTTGAAAATAAAAGAACATAATGAAAAGCAGGAAACGAACAAAAACATAAAAAGAAAATTTGAAGCAACAATCGAAGAGAAAAGAGAAATAAGAATTGTTTACGAAAGCCAGAATGTAGAAGATGCCGAAAAAAAAGAAAACAACCGTAAATGATTTTAAAGGGAATTGGGATAAAAATATGCCTTTGGTGGAGTTTGCTTATAATAATAGTTTTTTATTCAACCATTTTAATGGCTCCTGATGAAACTTTGTATGCTAGGCGATATGAGTCCCCTATAGGATAGTTTGAAGTTGTTGAGCCTTCGCTTCTTGGTATCTATTTTATTTATAAGACTTTGGAAAAGGTTAATATAATAAGGAAATAGTTTCAAATGGCCTATTGTCGGCAAAAGTCTTATGCCGATCATAGGAGAAGGGATTTGGAGTTTGAAGAAGGTGCTAAGGTGTATTTGAAAATTTCACCAATGAAAGGGGTGGTTAGATTTAGCAGGAAAGGGAAGTTGAGTCCTTGTTATGTGGGTCCCTATGAAATCTTACAAATAGTTGTAAAGGTTGCCTATGAATTCAAACTTCCTAGTAAATTGGCTTCAGTTCATCCGATTTTACATGTTTCTATGGTTAAAAAGTGTATGGGTGATCCCGGCTCTATTTTCCTATTACGGGTCATGGTGTGAAGGATAACCTCTCATATGAAGAAGTTCCGGTTCAATGTCTTTATACGCAAGTCAAAAAGTTAAGGAATAAGGAGCTGGTTTCCATAAAAGTTTTGTGAAAGAACCCCCGACTTGAGGGTGCGACATGGGAGGCCGTGGCCGACATGTAGTCCTATGACCCTCATCTTTTTGATAATTAAGGTTATTAATTCTTTTTAATAATATAAGAATAATTTAGAAATTGAAGTTTCATGAATTATGGTGAGGTTTTGTTAAAATGCGCTTTTTTTGGTTGCATTACAGTGAATTATAGTAAATTTATGCTTAAACTTGAAATTTTGCATTTTTTGTTTGTTTGAGTTATGATTGTGTATTTGGACATCCTGAGTCTTATTGAAAAGTTTTGTAACCTATTGATAAATTGAACTTTGTGCTAATTGACTCGTGTAATGTATGTTTAGATCATGTTGTTGTTTTGAGAAAGATATTCTTCATAATGAAATGTTGAGCCTTATGTTTGGTAATTTAAATTTTGAAATTTGCCTTAATAAAATCATATGATATATATTGCTTTGATATTGTTGATTTGTTGGGGCTGCTAGTCTTGGGTCTATTCCTTCCGTCAAAGGAATTTTAGTGTCATTCGGGGAAGAATGTTCCTAAGGGGGAATAATGTAACGTTTAGAAAATCCATGATGAGTCTTAAAGCCTAAATAGGTTCCATGGGGTCTAAATACTCTTTTAATACCTATTTCAATGAATATAGATCGTTTGGAAGTTTATGAACAAAAACGTCCAAGAACGTCCATGACATTGGGGAAAACTAGTTCTAAGGGGTACAAGCGTGCCTTATCCTATTTGACTAGTTTTTAGGAGTCGTAAATTATTGAAATTAAATGGAAGGGTGTGCAACATATGTAAAAGTTCAGTCTTGGTAGAAACGTCTGTGTACGACTCCCCAATGACAAACCAAAGGCCCTTTAGGAGGACATTAGCAGGTACAAGGCAACACTATCTAGTTAGTGTGCAAACCACGAAAGCCAATGAATGGCTCATATGTTGATCGATGTGACGTCGATGAAAACTCTAGTCCCACACTTAGAGAAAAAGGAAAGACTCGCCTGCAAAATCCTCTAACCAAGACGACGGGTGTGCAGGAAATGACGGGGGACCAACCGTCGAGTCCCATACGGCCTATCGGCGGGGTTCCGTCTTTGTGGGTCCAATTTTCAGCAAAATTTAAGTTAAGTCCAACTAAATTTATTAAGAATTTTAGGGGTTATTTTGGTATTAAAGGAAGATAAATTAACTAATTTCACCCCTCATATAAAGACCCCAACCCTCATTAATCAAAAATAACTCTTAAAAATAAACTCTCTTCCTTCTCTCTTCTTTCTGTCTCTATCGGAAGACACCATTGAAGACAAGCTGGGGGAGGGTTTTTTGGGCTTGAAAGGGAATATTTCACAAACAAATCTTCATCAATCTTTATGCTATGGTATCTAATTCACCTTTGAGACTTCTTTCCTCAAAGAGATCCTTCAAAGTATTTCAAAAAGTTGGGTTATCAAGTGCGTTTCATTTAATTACGAATTTGATGTTATGAACTGAGTTGTTTATGGTTTACTTAGGGTTTGATTAATATATTAACATCTATTTTATCTTGATTATGATAAATATTTGGGGTTTAATGTAAATAGAAGAATATGATCCTTAACCCTTAACCCTAGGTTTGATCTTGATGTGAATTAGGTTTGGATTGATTCAATTGACTTGATTATTTGTTAATAACTATTAAATAATGTTTTTACCTTATTATAAATATATTAGGATTATTAATAGCCTTACATACTTGTTCTTAAGAAGTGATCTAGGTTATGAGGATTAACCTAAGTATCTTCTCTTAAGCTTTGATTGGTATTAAATTATGGTGTAGTGATTTCTTCTAGTCTTGTTATAATTTTTATTATTGTATTATGATGTTATACATCTAAATTGGATTGAATTTTGAATTTATGGTAAGGCCTAAATTATGAACTATGAAGGGGGACTTGGTAAGTCTTATTATCTTTATCTTTACTTCCAATTATGATTAATTACGATTAAGTGATGATGTTATATTGGAGTAAGCCTTCTATTATGATTTATAGGATGGTATGATTTTTAATTGAAATATCATGACAATGTTGTGAGGTTCATTAAGGTGAATGTGATATAAGGATGATGATGACTATCAATGTGGTTTGTTATGATATCAAATGCTAATATGAAAACCTCACTTATATGAATTGTGATGAAACGACTTATACTCATGCAATTCGTATTGACCTATAGATGATGATGATTATAGAAGGGGTAGACCCTATGACCTAAGTTATGATATGATTGATAATTAGAGACGTAAGGAAATTTCAAAAAGGGACTCTAGCTTAGCACCGAGTAAACTAAATTGAAGAGTGTCCCTTCCCACATAGGAAAGGTAGGAGCACTAGAATGCTCTTTAGATTGGACACTACAATGCATGGACCATAAAGAGGGTCCCAACTATATCTCCTATTTCTTGAACTATGTCTCCCCCTTAGAAATACTAGCTAGTGGACCCACATAGTTGGTATGTTTTATGTTTTTCGTACTACCTTGGCATGTAGTCCGCCTTCTTTCGGTCTAGGGTTCTATGACACTAAATTTCACAGTAGATCATGTGGTTTATGTCGGTTAGAGCGACATGTTCCCAAAAGGTAAAATAAACTCAAGGATGGAACCCTTAGTAGGATAACCTAAGGGGTCTAGCCTTGACTTTGTAGAGGTATTGGACTCTACCTAGCATTGCACTAGTTAGCCTTAAGCGAAATCTTAGGAGGATATTCTTGTATATGTTTATGTTTATGATAATATATGACATGTATATGATGAACTTGTACATTGTTGATACTATATGTTCATTAGTGCATTTTTTAGTATGTGTTGGGCTATATTGTTAATGTAACATGAAATGTATATCTAAATTTATTGTTATGTTAAGTAGGGTGTTGTTCATGATTTTTTTTGTGTTTCTTGATTTGGTAAGGTTATGGGACTTATCTTGGTCATTGCACTTGTTGACTTGATAGGAATTCCTTGGTTATTATCTCTTTTTATTATAATGAAATGTACCCTTATTCATATGTGTGATGTCATAACTTGGCGATGGGGTTGTAGTAGATTACGGGTTCAAGCCTGATGATATGTATATTACTTTTTTGAGGTAGTAAGCATCTTTTTTTCACTGATATGACTCACTTGATGATGTATTAGACTATTAAAGAGTAGCATATCATTGTTTAACAAAATGTACCTTTTCAACATATTTTGATAGTATATGTGCATATGATTTCATGCTTAGTACAAGTGGAGTATTAACCCTATTTTCTTCCTATTTCCCCAACTATTGTAGGTTCCTGTCGTTGAATTGTCTTGGAAGGAGACTTGAAGAAGACTTTGATCCTTTGATCATTTAAGTGGGGTAGGTCCTTATTTTCCGAGGGTGATACAAATATCGAGCATATGTTGGCATTTTAGTTTTAAGAGCATTATATTTTATCTTCTTTGTTTTGACTACACATTGTATAAATCCTATAGTCTTAAATTTATGCATGGGCTATGCGTAAAATTTCTAATCTAGCTAGATTGTAATGAGATGAGACAATCTTTGAGACTAATTTCTATCTTATATATGTATGTGAAATAAAATTAGAAGGTTAGTAATCTTCCTATACGAGGGATATATATATACTCTATATTCATATAATTATTCGTATATAGAGGTCTATGTAAACCTATGATGTAGAAGTAATAAAAGTTATAAATTTGCTGCTTAATTCAACTTAGGAATGTGATGATGTAAACTAAGAGGCTAGTCTTAGCCCTCAAAGAAGGGGATGACATCAGTTACGTCTAGTGAGTATACTCGGATGTGACAAACTTGGTATCAGAGCATGATTTTGAATTATCTCTAAGTCAACGTCTCTCTCTACCATGTCTTTGTAATTTCGTGTTCATAATTGTGAAGTTTTCCACACTTATGGATAGGAACATAAATGATACCTAGGAAATTCTCATTTTCTATGAAATCTTCTATCGTGCTATTAGAGTATACTTATGGTATGCTTTTGCATCTAATCCTATTGGTGTTCTAATAGGAAGAACGAACACAACAAGGAACGTGGCATGAAGTCTTGAATATGATATTGCCAATGCGGGAGTTCTTCCCCATGGTGATCAAGTTCGTCCACTTGAAGAAGATGCTAATATGGAACTGGCACCGGTCAAACCTCCAGCCTTGACGGATGGAGATATAAGGGTTGCCCTCATCCATTGACTCAAGCAGCCACTGTTCAAGCCCAAGATATGACGGCTCTAGCAAACCGGGAGCTTGTAGCCCATCCTCATAAACAAGTAACTATTATGGGTTCCCGTCTATGGGATATCACTGAGATGAACCCTCCCACCTTCTATGGTTCTATGGTCGACGAAGACCCCCAAGAATTAATTGATGAAGTATAGAATATAATTTTAGGTATGAGGTTGTCAACAATTGAAAAGGCTGAGTCGGCCACTTATCATCTCAAGGATGAGGCTCAAGCATGGTTTGTACAATGGAGGAATAATAGGCACTTGAGAGGTAGTCCTTTGACTTGGGAGATCTTCAAGAAGGCTTTTCTTGATCGGTTCTTTCCTAGGGAATTGAGGAAGGATAATGTGGTGGAGTTATCAACCTTTGCCAAGGGGGTATGAGTGTTCATGAATACTCTTTTAAATTCACTAAGTTTTTGAAATATGCTACTTCTTTGGTTTCCGATCCTAGAGACAAAATGAGCCTCTTTACGACGAAGGCCTTAGATGATTTTGCAAGAGGAGTGTCATTCGGCTATGTTGCATGACCATATGAACATTTCTCATCTTATGGTGCATGCCACGTATGTGGAAGATTCAAGGGATAGGAGGAAGAGTAGGGATGCTAAGAGGTCAAGATCTTTTGAAGGAGTTTCTTCAATGAATAGGCTTGGGATACAAGAAAAACCAAGGGTTAAGAAACGGGTTTCAAGTCAAGTTCCTTCGAAGCTCCAAAAATCTAATGTGTAGCGTGTCTAACCCAAAGTTCAAGAACGTAAAAGGTAGTAATTCACCAACCGAGGATCTAACTTGTGAAAAGTGTGGAAAGAAGCACTATGGTGATTGCCTTAAGGGGATGGACAATTGTTTTGGTTGTGGTAAAAAAATCGAACAAGGGTAGGGATTTCCCAAATGTGAGGGGTCAAGACAAGGGTAATGGTCAAGCTTAAGCAAGTTGTTCGAATGAAGCTCCAAAGAAGAACCGCTACTATGCTCTGTGCTCTAGGGGTGACTAAGAGACTTTTCCTGACGTGGTGACGGGTATGTTGATAATTATCTCTATTGATGTATATGTGTTACTTTATATAGGTTCTATTTTGTCATATGTTACATCTATTTTAGCTAAAAAATTTGATATTTTACAAGATATTTTGCGTGAACCTGTTAATAGTGTCTACTTCGGTGGGTGAGTCAGTTGTTTAAACGAGGGTTTATAAAAATTGTCCTTTAATGTTTCCTAATAGAGTTTTTTTATATTGAACTAGTCGAAATTAACATGTTTGATTTTGTTGTTATATTAGGTATTTATTGGTTGCATGCTTTCATTGCTTCTATTAATTGTAGGACTAAGGTGGTGAAGATTAACTTTCCAAATAAGCCTTTTGTTGAATGGAAGGGGGGAAAATCTATTCCTAGTGGTCATATCATCTTTTATCTTACTATAAAAGTTGTCTATATCATATTGTGAGAGTCCAAGATCTAGATTCCCAAATTCCTCCAATTGAGTCGGTACCCGTAGTAAGTGAATTTCCGGAGGTTTTTTTTTTATGGTCTTCCTGATATTCCTCCCCAAGGGGAAATTTATTTTGGTAGTGATTTGCTACCTGATACAAATTCCATTTCAATTCCTCCTTATCAGATGGCTCCAATTGAATTGAAGGAGTTAAAGGCACAACTCAAGGATTTTCTAGACAAGGGGTTTATAAGGCCTACTATTTCTCCATGGGGTTCTTTGGTATTGTTAGTAACGTAGAAAGATGGGTCCTTTAAAATTTTTAATGATTACCGCCAACTCAAAAATGTCTCTATTGAGTATAAGTTTCCTCTCCCTCGGATTGATGCCTTGTTTGATCAACTCGAAGGGGCGAGCTACTATTCAAAAATTGACTTAAGGTCGGGGTTTGACCAACTTAGGGTGATAGGAGAGGATGTACAAAAGACGACATTTCTAACTAGGTATGGGCACTATGAGTTCATGGTAATGTCTTCCGGTCTTACTAATGCTTCGGTGGCGTTTATGGACCTAATGAATAGGGTGTTTTGAAGTTACCTAGATTCATTTGTCATTGTTTTTATTGACGATATCTTTGTATATTCAAAAAAAGAGAGTGATCACATGGGTCATTTGAGGGTCGTATTACACCCCCATCAGGAACATCAAATATTTTCCAAGTATAACAAGTGCGATTTTTGGTTAAGGTCGGTGACATTTCTTGGGCATATCATCTCCAGTGAAGGAGTTTAGGTAGACCCAAGGAAGATAGAGGTGCTGAAAATTTGGCCTAATCCTTTGATTCAAACTGACATTAGGAGTTTCTAGGGTTTAGAGGGTTATTTTCGGAGTTTCATGGATGGTTTTGCGTCCATTGCATCTCCCTATACCACTTTGATTCAAAGGTGTAAGAATTTGAGTGGCGAGAGGCATGTTGGAAAATTTTCCAATTGATGAAAGATAGGCTCACTTCCGCTCCGATGGTGACTTTACCAGAAAGTACAAAGGATTTTGTTGTGTAGTGTGACCTATCCCGAGTGGGTTTTTGTTGGTGATTATGCAACATGGGAAAGTGATGGACTATGTTTGTAGTCACCTTAAGGTACATGAGCCAAACTATCCAACTCATGACCTTGAGTTTATGGCCGTGGTGTTTTCCTTTAAAATATGGAGGTATTATTTGTATAGGGGTCATGTTGATATCTTTACAGTGCATAAGAGTCATCAATATGTGTTCACCCAAAAGGAGTTTAATCTCTGGCAGAGAATGTGGTTAGAATTGTTTAAACATTATTATATGAGTGTCCTCTATTGTCCTATCAAAGCTTATATTGTTGTGGATGCCCTAAGTCATATTACTATGGGTTGTGGATCCCATATTGATGAAACCAAGAAAAATATAGTGAAGGAAGTTCATAGGTTGCCTAGGTTGGGGGTGATGTTTGAAGGTTCTCCGAATGGTGGTACTATGTTCCATCATAACACCGAGTGATCATTAGTGGTTGAGGTGAATTCCAAACGATACTTTGATCAACCCATAAAGGAGTTGAGAGAATCGGTTCACGGAAAGTTCAATGAGTCTTTTTCCTTAGGATTGGATGGTGTGTTAAGGTATTAGTGGGGAATGTGTTATTTCCCGATGTAGATTGTTTGAGGGACTGGATCCTTGAAGAAACCCATGGGCCCTGCTACTCCAGTTATCCGGGTTTGATAGAAAATGTACCATGATCTCAGGGAGATATATTTGTGGGAAGGTTTGAAGAAGTACATAGCGGAGTTTGTCGCTAAGTGTCTGAATTGCCAACAACTAAAAGCTGAGCATTAAAAGTCGTTTGTCTTACAACATGATATCCTAATTCCTACATGGAAGTGGGATGACATCAATATGGACTTTTTAGTGGGTTAACCTCGGACTCAAAGGTCATATGATTCTTTATGGGTGGTTGTTGATAGGTTGACTATGTCCGCTAGCTTTATTCCAGTCAAGTCTACTTATAAGTAAGAAGATTATGCTAAGATCTAGATAGATGAGATTGTGTGTCGTCATGTTATTCCGTTATCCATCATATAGGATCGAGGTGCACAATTCATGTCACACCCGGGTCCTAGACCCAAGATGATACCGGTGTCATTAACCTCTCAGAGGTCGCATACAAGCCTCTTTTTAGCTTTCATCACTCTCATACAATTAAATTTAGCAGAAAATTTAAATGTTTTCAATTATACTGAAGTGTAATTAGACTTTATATAATTGTTGCGTAAGAGTGATATACTAACAGGTCAAAACAAACAACCAACTATTAACAGATTTAACAATAGAATTGAAGAATTAATAATATCATTAATAGTTGCCTAACCGGCCTTTATATGAAATCTTAAACAAATGTTTCAAAGGAAATTCTAGGTACAACTTCCACTAGCTATATCTAATCTACTTAAGCTATAAGATAAAGCGGAGGCATCCTCGAATTCAAGAGGGCATACAAAAGATAGGAGGTACTAGTAAAAACAGCTTCAACAGATGTTCAATCTTCTTCTAGAATCACTACCTATAAAAATAGTAATTGTATATGGTTAGTAAACACTGGTACAATCTATGGGTGTATGCACATAAACAGATAAGGATTATACACGATAAAGGAAAGCTCTACCTATAGCAACATGCATTTTTGTAAAGTGTAATAACTTCACTTTCCTAATACTGTATTTTTGAATCATGCTACTAATCTGACATATTTTCAAGCATTTAAATCACACTACTAATTTTATATATGAACATAATAGCATGGAATCATGAACATAATTTAGAATAACTTAAGATAAATTTAATATTTTTGCTCCCCTTAGGCTGAGAACTCCCTCTATCAGACATAATTTATTTTTCAGTATTTTCTTATTTTTTGTTGTGTAGTTCAATGATCTCCTTTGATACTATGTTATACTTACGAGTGAAATGATTCATTGTAGGCCCATTGCTACAACGAATCAAGGAGGTAATAAAAAAGACTAAGGAAATTATTCAACCACCCTACTGCCAAGTTTTTCTTTCCATTCTTGTTAAATTGTGCATGAAGTCTTTATGAGCCAATCTTTATTTTCTATGCCCATTATTTTTCTATTTGGATAATATAAAGATGTTGGGGAATATATTCATACTCCAATTTATGAGTCATTATGTTTTTCTTCCTTTATTGGCATAAGCTAATAATTGTTAAAACTTCATTCTTATCAAACATTGATTATTTGATATACTTATGCTTTCGCTTACTTTG
Organism: Solanum peruvianum; assembly: GCA_027705065.1. Classification (NCBI taxonomy): domain Eukaryota; kingdom Viridiplantae; phylum Streptophyta; class Magnoliopsida; order Solanales; family Solanaceae; genus Solanum; species Solanum peruvianum. The sequence continues at coordinate 45,162,556 of JAKWJD010001761.1, forward strand.
TTCACTTTAAACTTACATTTCTTCTTCTTTGATATCCTGTTAACTTTTAACATGCTGGGTGGACTTAGGATATTCTTTTAAGACTTCCATTGGGATCTTTCTGTGCAATGACTAAGAATGACTTACATCATTACTTATTCTATCCTCACCCTTTGGTCATCCAATCTGAACACCCCTCATTTCATAGTTCTTTCTTTCTTTGTTTATCACTTTCTCAAAGAAATATTTAGCATTTAACCGACATAGATCATGTGAGCTAACATGAAATCCAGTGTCTTACCCATATCGAAAAGAGGTGGTTCACCGGTCAAAGTAAATCGAATACTTCCTAGCTTTCTTAGGTGGATACACTAGCTAGTATCCTAGTCTTGTGACATAGTTCAAATACTAGGAGAATTCATAGAACCTAATCCACATTTGTAGTAGACTAATCTCATGAGGCTTACATCAGGTTCAACAAGCTCAATACTAGAAATATCGGTGCTTAGCTCAATTTATTATACATTACAACTTTTAGAGTTGACTCATACACAATGTAATCTTGCTTCTAGTCTGAGGTATGATAAGATGAATGGATGACTTATCATACCTTTCTATATTTGATGAATGTGAACTTAAATCTTACATTATCATTTTTCTGTGAATGAGACTTCTCTCACGATTTCTTACACCCTGTTATGTGAGTATGTTTAACATAATTGTTTAGGTGCAAGTGACACTTGTCTCACTTCTTTTAACACCCCATTTTAGGTAAACTTGTTAACTCATAAGCTTTTAGTTATTTAATTACTCACCTTCTCTTGTTCAATGTTATTTGGTAGTCTTGTACCATTCTTTATGAAATTAATAAGGACTTATTCAAAGTGCTACTATGTTCACAAGTTCATTCAGATAGGGTATGTTCGAACTTGTCCCAATCACTTGCATAGCCTATGTTATGAGTTCCATTGAGTTACATTTTCAATACAATCTTTAACATGCATTTGGCCTTACAAGAAACATCTTAATTTACATTGGCCATATAAGATTTGTATGACTTAGTCATTGGTCAATTCTATTCCATACTTTGGAAAGAATATTGATGGCCAATTTATTGTCATAAACCAAACTTTCACTAAAAACTTGTCATGATATTATCAATACCCATGTCAATTAAATGCATGTATATACTACAGTAATCTCGTCATTTTAAGCTAGCCAACTTTTAATATTTTATTAGCTTATAAGAAAAATTTTGTGTTTAGTTTGGCCAAGCTATAAAGTTGATCTGGCATTGAAGATTCATTAACTAGCTTTGATTCTCATTCTTATTTCCTTTTGGAAACATTGCATTCCAAACACTCACAAACATATCTACTGTAAACACACCAAGTAATCGAAACCTTTATTCTTTTCAACTGTAAACTAAATTTCGTAAACGAGTTATATCAATTTAATATTATTGAACAGAATAAGACATTAGAACTTTTCTTATGTCATGTAAAGGATACTCTAATCATACGAATCAAACCTATAAGTCTCAATCAACATTATCAAATAATAGAAACCTACACAGAATGATCTGTTAGCATGAAATACCAATAACATTCTCTTGATTTGCATTATAAATGCTACTAGAATCGAAAATAGGGAGAACAAGGGAGATGAACATTCGACAATTTGATTGGGAAATAACCCTTGTTTCTAGTTTTCTTGAATTCAATATGTTTTAAAAGCCTCTTAGGGAAAGGAATCCAAGAGAGAAACCCATAACTTACTAAAGAATTGAATCTACGAAGATCACCCTATAATTTGAACGAAAATATTGAACAATTTCTTTGAAATTACGTAAGAAAAATCGAGAATAATTTTCTATATTTCTTACATTTTATCACTTTTTTCATAAGTGAGTTCCTACTAGATAAACACGAGTCTAATCGTAGGAACTGAATATTTACTAATTCAACTTAGGTTAACTAACTTATTTTACTAAATCAATTCGCTAATTACAAAAACACCATCTTAAATTGACTAAAAATAGGAGAGCATTTGACTTAGAAAAATTTTGAAACTTTGCTAAGGGTCTCGGGTTTGACCATGAATTAAAATTATATAATGAAGTTGCTAATTTAATTTATTAAGGGACCTAGCGTAATAACTAAAGTACCCCTTAGTCACTAGGACCATAACAAACCAATTTGGACCATCCTAAGTTAGGTAGTAGGATGTTTCTTTAATAAGCTACTCGGCTAGTGTCACCCGGTTAGGTCTAAACATTTGGGCACATTAGTTAGTTCATTTTAGTTAATTTTAGATTAGATAGTTAGTTGGGTCGTAGAGTCTAATATTGGTTAGGAAGATCGGCCCCACGTGGATTGACCCGACGCGTGCTGGCCCCCCAACCGCCCTAATCGAATCGGTTGGGCTTGGTCGCTTGGTTTCTCAGCCGGTAACACATGTGCTTGCACATGAGTTGTCGTGCACTTTCCAAACTATGCACTCTGTAGTTGTACTTGGAAAGTTCACTTATTGTCCGAAGGATCCTCTCTATGTCCTTCCACACTACTTAATCTACATGATCATTTTAAATGATCATGTGCTATGGTACCTAGGCTTTACACTTGGCTGACTCGTACCTGATTTGTGTAATCTATTAAAACAAAATAATTTAAGTTTAGGTTCTTCATTACAGGTAAAATTCCGAAACAAGATTGGATTAGAGCATTTGAACATCAAAGTGTATTTTATGTTACTTGTTAATTCATAGAAATTAGCAAACACCCTTAAGTCAATATTCTCTAATGTGCCCAATATTAATCATTCTTGGGCATTGGGATGCCTATGTACCAAATCAAATATTCTTAAAACCTAATAGACTCATCACTAGATAGGTACATTTTCTTGAATGTTACATTATCCACCCCATGGGTACATTCGTCTCCGAATGACACTATATATAATTTTGAATCAAAGAGGGTATTTCAAAAAACAAATTCAAATACTTGAAACTTTAATATTTGTGAATATACGATTCAAAACTTACTCTTGATGATGCACATAACTCAAAACTTATATACAGCTTCATATCTGAGATTAAGGAACTTCCTTCTCAATCTCACTTTAACTTAATGCACATCACAACTCATGCGACACAGAGATCATGTCAACGCTATAACAAAAAATAGCAACATGAATGCACACATGAACTCATATTAACTCATATAGTGCAAGTATTAAACATAAATTTGGGAACATAAAACATCAAAAACGACTCATGCACTAAAATATAAATTTTCATAAAAAATAGACTTAGGAAGAGTAAATCTAACCTCAACAACTGAACAAGTGAGGGTAATGGGATATCATATCGGCCCATGCCTCCCATGTTTCTCCCTCAACAAGGTGATTCTTCCATACACATTTACAGTGGCAACCTCCTTGTTCCTACGCTGCTTCACTTGGCGATCTACAATTTCAATTGGAACATCTTCATAAGAATGGTTCTCATCGACTCCTAACCCCTCAACAGGAGGGATGGAAGATGGATCACCTAGAAACATTTTAAGCATCAAAAAACATAAAACACTGGATGAACAAAAGCCAAGACATTTGCAAACTTTACTTTATCGGCAAAATTTCCTACTCGCTGTTGGACCTCATAAGGAATGATATACCTCAAACTCAACTTCCATTCCTTGTCTTGTGCAGACCAAGCAGAAAGTCGACATTAATATCCTCCAAGTTCCATGTTGGAATCTCAATCGACTGGGTAAGACCTCAAGGATTAAGGTGTTCGGCCATAACCTGTTTGCAATTGGGGAACTCCTCAACAAACATAAAAATATCTCTCTCCATACCTTCCACTAATAGATCTCCTCTAGATCATGATACATATTGGTTGAGCCTTGATGAATGGAATACCTAGAGACATCACCTTCTGCAATAATATTAGGTCTCAAATTATCAATATTGGGCGGAAACAATTTGCCCTGGTATCTAAACACACCATCCCCACCTAGGGAGAATGATTCATTATGCATACTCAACACTAAGTCTTTCAACTCCATGAGTATTTGGTCGTGATGTTTCTTAGCTTTAACATATAGAACAAAGAAGTGTTCAGAATTGGAATAAATTGAAATAGCCCAACTTGGTGTATCTACTAGTCGTACACTTAACCTAGCCAATTAGTGTATCTCTTTAACCAGCTCCTTCTTCTCATAATAAATATGAAACACTCTGACCGTGCTCAATCGGCTAAAATAATTGTCCACTACAATGGCCTTACCTTGGTGATGGTGAACACTGATGTCATAATCCTTGAGTAGCTCTAGAAATCTTTTGTGACGAAGATTCAATTCACTCTGTGTAACAACATACTGTAAACTTTTATGGTCAGTAAATACATAAACATGCACACCATATGAGTAATGTCCCCAAAGTTTTAACACAATTACAACAGAAGCTAACTCAAGATCATTGGTAGGGTAATTGTTCTCGTGGATTTTCAACTGCCCTGATGCATATGAAATCACCTTGGCTTCTTGCATAAGAACACTTCCAAAACCTACTCGAGAAGCATCAAAGAACACCCCATACCATTCACCTATCGTCGGCAATGTGAGAACTTGTGCTCAAGTTAGTCGGTCTTTGTGCTTTTGGAAGCTCTTTTCACAAGTTTCAAACCACTAAGGAAGGTCAGCATTCTCAGCCAAAACTCACATTTGCTGAATTTTGCATACAATTGATGTTCACTGAGTACTTGCAATGTCATTCTCCAATGGGACTAGTGCGTTAGTGAGACCAAATGACATGACAAGAAACTCGTAATGACCACACCTAGTAGATAAGGAAGTCTTACGAATGTCCTCTTGTCTCACTCTAAGATGGTCACACCCTCACCATAGATCTATTTTTTAAAAGAAACTTGAACCTTGAAGATGATCAAATAGATCATTAATTTTGGGAAGAGGGTATTTGTTCTTTATATTGACTTTGTTTAGTTGCCGATAATTGATACACATTATAAGTGTTTTCATCCTTTTTCTTAACGAACGACATTAGAGAACCCCATGGGGATATTCTTGTATGGATGAATCTCTTATCAAGTAGATCTTTTAACTGCAACTTCCACTCTTTTAGTTCAGTTGGATCCATTCTATAGATAGGAATGGAAATTGGTCTGGTGTTGGGATCTAAGTCAACACCAAAGTCAATTTTGTGTTTAGGAGGAATTCTTGGTGAATCCTACGGAAAACTTGAAACTCATTAACTATGGACACAAATTCTTTGGAAGGAACTTTATGTTCTAAGTCGTTGAATCTGACTAAATGTTTTAAATACCCCTTAGATAACATCATATTGGAATTAAAATGGAAAACTATTTGTCCTGTTGAATTTGAACTATGCCCTTCCCATTCAAACTCTAACTCATGAGGAAACTTAAACCTTACTACTTCTTTTTGATAGTATATGGTGGCATAGGATTTACAGAGTCAATCCATACAAAAAATTATAACAATGTCAAGCATGGTTAATTCTATTAGGTCAACATAGGTAACTCTATCATAAACAACTATTGGGAAATCTCAATATACTCTTTCAGCTCTAATGTTGTCTCCTGTGTGAGTACTAACTAGAAAAGGTTCATGCATGATTTCAGGAAGCAAGTAAAATTTACTACCTACTAAAGGACTAACAAAAAACAGGGTGGATCCTTGATCTAACAATGCATACACAGGAAAAGAGAACACGTGCAAGGCACCAGTGACAACCTCAGATGACTTCTCCTTCTTCTCTCTACCTTTCAAAGCATAGAACCTATTCCTCTTGGGAGGCTAAGCTACAACAGCATGATTAGGACGAGGCTCAGTATATTCCTTGGCTTGATTCTTCACATGCTGGTAGTCCCTGATCATATGCGCACTCTTGCCACAACCATAGGTTGCATTAGAAACTACCATACACTCACCTCCATGCTAATGGTCACACTTACCACACGACTTTCTTTCATGGTGGGCATCTCTATCGTTGCCCTTCTTGAGTCTAGACTTGATCCCTTTGGGATTAGTGTTCGCGGAAGGAGTAGGATTACCTGAGTGTTGGTGACCCTTGTTGAACTAGGGCCTTCACTAGACTCTAAGTGAACTCCTACAAGTGCTAGAACAAACTTGATCCAAGGGCCTAGGCTTCTTTACTTCTTGGCATGTCTTCCTTCAACGATACTCCTACACCTGCTGTACTTGTATACACCAGTCTCAAACCTACTCATCTCATCCTTGCTATTGGACACCAGGGAAGAAGCATATTAGGAGAGTTTAACAAACTTCAAGGATTATTCCTTAACTAACATACCAACCTGATGTAGGTTGATGAACTCCTCAACTTTAGGCTCTCTCTACTCTCTAGGAAAGAACCTCTCGAGGAATGCAGTCTTAAGAATGTCCCAACTGAAGGGGACTTCTCTTGGTGCTCGGCCATCTACCTACAACTTGTACAATGTCTGAGCAACATACTTGAGCTGGTATGCATCTAACTTAGCCTTCTACCCTTCGTAACAACCATAGAACAGAGAATATTGTGGACCTCGTCCCCAAACTTCTGGTGATCCTCATCGGTTCTTGACCTGAAATAGACTGGAGGATTCTTCTTGGTGAAATCTCTCAGTTTTTTAGCCATGGTGCTATCCTTTGGGTTCTCTCCGTGAGAACCCTCTTTAGTGGCCTGGGTTGTGATAACATGTGTCTGGGCTGTGATGGCTTGGGCCATTTGAAAAAGTGTTGCTCTCACATCTCCAACTGTTAACGCAACTGGGTTGACAGTCACTTGCACTCCAACAGCTGGAGCTTGAGGATGAGCTTGGTTTCGCCCACTAGCTGCTTCTTCAACTGTCCTGCCTACGTTTCTTCTTGTGTTCATTTTTCTACCCTACCCACATGAATAAAGTTAGATGCTAGAATGACACAAAATGTCAAAACTCTACACAACACGATAAAGAGTAGAAGAAGGAAAGATTCTTAACATCACAAACTCTCTAAGTCATGGTTGTGGTAAACTTGACAACCATAATCTAGAAACTACACAACGTGGTTGTTTTGAGCCTTGTTTCCTAGGTAATTGAACCTCATGCTCTGATACCAAGTTTGTCACACCCGTGTCCTATACCCTAGATGAGGCCAGCATCGTTGACCTCTCAGAGGTCGCAGACAAGACTCTTCTTAAATATAATCAAAATCATACATTTAAATTTATCGGAATATTTAAAAAAAATTAAATTTAGTGAAGTATACTTAGACTTCATATAATTGTTGCATAAGAGTGATATACTAACAACTCAAAATAAACAACAATCTATTAAAAGATTGAACAATTGAAATAAAGAATTCATAATATCACTAATAGTTGCAAAACGGACCTTAATACAAAAGCATGAAAAAATATTTGAAAGAAAACGCTAGGGAGAACATCCACTAGCTATATCTAATCTACTAAAGCAATATGATAAAGCGTAGTCCTCCTCGAACTAAAGAGGACCTACCAAAGTCTGAAGGTACTAGTCCAAACAAATTTAACTAATCTTCAATCTTCTTCAAGGACATGCACCTATAAAAATAGTAAATGTATATGGGTTACTAAACACTTGTACTATGTATGGGTGTGTGCACATAAACACATAACGACTATGCATTATCATGTAAAGATCTTCGTATAACAATATGCCATTTTTAAAAAGTGAAATCACTTCACTTTCCTAATTTGTTATTTATGAATCATGCTATGAATGTGACATATTTTCATGAACTTAAATAACACAACTCATTTTCAATATGAATATAAGAACTTGGAATCATAAACATAATTTTAGAACAACTCAAGCAAAATTTAATATTTTTGCTCCCCTTAGGGTGAGAACTCCCTCTCCTAGAGTTAAATTATTTTTTCAATCCTTTCTTCTTTTTTGTTGTGTAGTTCATTGATATCCGTGGATCTTATGTTTTACTCATGAGTGCAATGACTCATTGTAGTCCCATTTCTACAACGAATAAACTAAGTAATCAAAAAGACTAAAAAATTGATTTGACTACCCTAATCTCAAGTTGTTCTTTCCATTCTTATTAAATTGGGCATAAATTCTTTATGACACAAACTTTAACGGGTATGCCCATTATTTGATCTTATCATAATATAAAGATGTTGGGCCATATATTAATACTCCAATTTTATGTTTTTTCTCCATTTATTGGCATAATCTAATCACTTTTAAAACTTTATTCTTCTAAAACACTTATGAATCGATATACTTATGCTTTTTCTTACTTAGTTAACTTTAAACTTACATTTCTTCTTATTTGATCTCATGTTAACTTTGAACATGCTAGGTTGACTTAGGATATTCCTTGAAGACTTCCATTGGGATCTTTTTGTGGAATGACTAAGAATGACTTACATAATTATTTCGTCTAACATCACCCTTTGGTCATCCTATGCAAATACCCCTCACAATCATAGTTCTTTCTTTCTTTATTTATTACATTTTTATAGAATCTTTAATAATCATATAACATGTGAGATAAAATGAAATACAGTGTCTGTCCCATACTGAAAAGAGGTGGTTCACCGGCCAAAGTGAAACCCAATATTTCACTAGCTATCTTAGGTGGATCCACTAGCTAGTAACCTATGTTAGTGACATAGTTCACAGACTATGTGAATTTTCTGACCCTTATCCACCTTGTTGGTAGTCTCATCTAATGATGATTAAATGTGCTTGAACAATCTGATTACTAGTGTATCGGTGCTTTGCTCAATTTATTATAGTTTAAAAAATTTATAGTTGACTCATCCACTATGGAAGCTTGCTTCTTGTAAGAGGAATGCTTAGCTCAATGGATGACTTGTCATCCTTGTTTATACTTTATGAATGTCAACTTAAATCATCATTTATCATTTAGATGTGAATCTGACTTGTATCATTATTTCTAAAACCCTCTTATGATATTATCTTTAACATTATTATTTAGGTGCAAGTGAGACTTGTCTCGGTTCTTTTAACACCCCATTCTAGGTCAATTTCATAACACATAAGCTTTTCGTTATTTCATTACCCAACTTATCTTGTTAAATGTTGTTTTATAGTCTTGTATCATTCTTTATGAAAGTTATTAGGACATATTCATTGTCTTACTATGTTTACATGTTCATTTAGATAGGGTATGTTGGGACATATCCCAATCATTGGCATAACCTAGTTCATTGAGTTACATCTTATCAAGTCTATTTTTAAAATTTATTTTGCCTTAAAAGAAAAATCATAATTTACATTGGACATATATGATTTGTATAGCTTAGTCATTGGTGAATTCTATTACATATTTTGGAAATAATATTGATGGCCAATTTATTGGTATAAACCAAACATTCACTAAACAATTGTCATGATATTATCACTAGCCAAGTCAATTAACTTCATGTAAATACTATAGTAATCTCATCATTCTAACCAAGCCATATTGTAACATTTTATTAGCATATAAGAACAATACAATGCTTAGTTTGGCCAAGCTATTTAGTTGATTTGGCATTGAAGATTCATTAACTATCTTTAATTCTCATTCTTATTTCTTCTTGGAAACATTTCATCACAAATAATTACAAACATATAAACTGTAAACACACAGAATAATTGAAACCTTCATTCCTTTGAATAGTAAACTGAATTTCATAAACAAAATATAACAATTTCATCTTCTCGAACACAATTAGGCATTACAACTTTTCTTATTTCATGTAAAGGTTACTCTAATCATATAGATCTAACCTATAGGTCTCATTCGACATTATCAAATCAGATAAACCTACACATAATGATCAGTTATAAACACATAAAAACAACATGCTTGTGATTTTCATTATACATACTACTACAATCCAAAATAGAGATAACTAGGGAGATGAACATTCGACAATTTCATCGGAAAACAACCCTAGTTTTGGTTTTCTTGAATTCAAAACGCTTGAAAAGACTCCTGGGGAAAGGAATCCAATAGAGAAAAATTTACCATACTGTTTAATTGAATCTACAAAGATCACCCTATACTTTGCACAACAATCTTGAAGAATTGACTTGAAACTGCCCAAGGAGAACCGAGAGTATTTTTCTATCTTTCTTACGTTTGTTCACGGTTATTGATTCGAGAGTTTCTACTACATAAACGTGAGACTTAATCATAGGAACTGAATATTTACTAATTCAGCTTAGGTTAATTAACTTATTTAAATAAATCAATTTGCTAATTACCAAAATGCCCACCTAAATTCAAACTTAGCTAAGGGTCTCAAGCTTGACCATGAATTTAAATTAATTAATTCAGTTGCTACTTTAATTAATTAAGTGACCTAGGGTAATTAATAAAGTACCCGTAAGTCACTAGGACCGTAACCAACCCCTTTGGACAATCCTAGCTTAGGTACTAGGATGTTTCATTAGTTAGCTACTCGGCTATTGTTACCAGGTTAGGTCTTTGGATTTCGGGTACACTACTTAGTTTGGTTTAGTTAGTCCTCGGTTAGTTACATATTTAGATAAGTTACTTAGAGAAAAATATTGGTTAGGAAGCTCATACCAATGTGGCTTGACCCGACGTGTGTCGGCCCCTTAACCGCTCTAACTGAATCGCTTGGGCTTGATCTCTTGGTCTCTAGGCCGGTAGCACATGTGCTGCTTGAAGATGGGGTGTCATGCACTTTGCTAACTGTGCACTCTGTATCTTCACGAGGAAAGTTCACTTCTTGTACCAAGGAACCTCACTATGTCCCTGGTATCATCTTAATATACATGATCATTTTAAATGATCATGTGTTATGGTACCTAGTATTGACTCATGGATACCTCATACCTAATGTGTGTAAGCAAAGAAAACAAAAAAATCGGATTAGGGTCTTCATTGCAGGTACAATTCCTAAAAAAGATAGGATTGGAGCATTTGAACACCAAAGTGTTTTCTAAGTTACTTTTTAATACATTGAATTTAACTAACACCCTTAAGCCAATATTCTCTAGCATGCCCAATATTACTCAATATTGGGCTTTAAGATGCCTATGTACCCCAATAAATATTCTTAAAACCTAATAGACTCTTCAATAGATAAGTACATTTTCTGGAATGTTACAATTCACATCCATTATTGTGGGGTCATTCCAAAAAGTGTTGGGTACTAAGCTGAAGTGAGTACCGATTTTTATCCCCAAATGGATGGTCAAGAGTAACGCACTATTTAAACCCTTGAAGATATTCTTAGGGCTTTCATTAGTGATTTTATAGGAATTAGACATAAGCATTTGCCTTTGGTGGAGCTTGCATAAAATAATAGTTTTCAATCATCTATTTCCATGGATCCCTATGCAGATTTGTATGGTAAAGATATAGGTCCCTATAGGATCGTTTGAGGTAATTGAGACTTCACTTCTTTGTCTCTATATTATTTATAAGACTTTCAAAAAGATTCTTATCATAAGGAACCAGTTGCTAATGGCCTATAGTCGGCAAAAGTCTTATGCCAATCATAGGAGAAAGGATTTGGATTTTTAAGAAGGTAATAAGGTGTATTTGAAAAATTCACTAATTAAAAGGGTAGTTAGATTTGGAGAGAAAGGGAAGTTGAGTCTTCGTTATGTGGGTCCCTTTGAAATCTTCCAAAGAGTTGGCAAGGTTGCCTATGAATTTAAACGTCCTAGTGATTTGACTTAAGTTCATCCGGGTTTCAATGCTTGAAAAATTTATTGGTGATCCCGAGTCTATTCTTCATATTGAGGGTCTTGGATTAAAGGATAACCTCTCATTTTAGGAAGTTCCAGTTCAAATTCTTGATAGGCAAGAAAAGAAGTTATGGAATAAAGAGGTGGTTTCCATAAAAGTGTAATCGAAGAATCGCCTAGTTTAAGGTTCGTCATGGAATGCCTAGGCCGATATAAAGTCCTTTTACCCTCATATTTTTTATAATTAAGGTTAGTCATTCTTTTTAATAAAATAATTATGACTATAAATTGAAGTTTAATGATTTTTGGTGAAGTTCTGCAAAAAGGCGCATTTTTGGGTTGCATTACAGTGAATTACAGAAAGTTGATGCTTAAACTTGAAATTTTGCCTTTTTTAGTTTATTTTGGTTATGATTGTGTAATTTTGATAGGGTTAGTCTAAATGAAAATTTATGTAACCTATTGATACGTTTAACTTTGTGTTAATTGACTCGTATAATATATGTTGAGCCTAGGTTATTGTTGTGAGAACGATATTCCTCATAATGTAATGTTGAGCCTTATAAGTGGTAATTGAAGTTTTGAAATTTCCTTTGTTCAAATCATATGATTTCTATTGCTTTGATATTTGTTATATGTTCGGGCTGCTAGTCTTTAGTTTATTCCTTCCTTCAAAGCAATTTTAGTGTCATTCGGGGATGAATGTTCTTAAGTGGGGATAATGTAACATTTCAAAAATCAAAGACGAGTCGTAAATCCTAACATATGTGATATGGGGTCTAAGCACTTTTTTAAGACCTATTTCAAAGAATATAGGTCAATTAGAAAGTTCATGAACCAAAATGTCCTAGAACATCCAAGACGTTCAGAAAACTAGTTCTAAGGGATAATAATGTGCCTTATTAGCCTATTTGACTATATTTTAGGAGTAAGAAATTCATGAAATTAGGTGGAAGGGTGTACAAAATATGTTAGAGGTTATTAATGGTCGAAACGTCTATGCACGACTCTCCAAGGACCAAACAAGAGCCGTCAAGGAAGACCCTAGCACGTAAAATGCAACACTGCGTAGGAAGTGTGCAAACCATGAAGACCAGGGAACGACTCTTGTGTTGATCGATGGGGAGTCGATGCCTACCGTCATCCCAAACATTTCCAAAATGGGAAATCCCTTGGCTACAAAAGTCTCTGACTAAGACGACGGGGTTTCTTCTGTGAGGGTCCATTTTTCTTTACAATTTATGTTAAGTAAAATTAAAATAATTGAGGGGTTTAGGGGTTATTTATGGTTTAAAGGAAGATTAATGAACTAATTTAACAAATTATATAATGACCCTAACCCTCATAATCTAAACAAAAGTCTTAAAAATAAAATCTCTTCCTTCTCTGTTCTTTCTCTCTCTATTGATAACACCATTGAAGACAAGCTAAAGGGAGGTTTTGGGGACTTGAAAGAGAAGATATCACAAAAATTCTTTATCCATCTTTAAGGTATGGGATCAAATTAACCTTTGAGACTTCTTTCCTCAAAGGGCTCCATCAAAGTATTTAAAAAAGTAGGGTTTTCAAGTTGGTTTCATTCAATTACAAATTTGATGTTATGAACTAAGTTGTTTATGGTTTATTGAGGGCTTAATGAATATATTAACATCTGTTTTAATTTTATTGTGATAATTTGTGATGATTTGATCTAAATAGAAGAACATGATTCTTAACTCTTCACCAAAGGTTTGATCTTTAAGTGAATTAGTTTTGGATTGATCCAATTCACTTTATTATTGGTTAAATCTCTATTAGATGATGTTGTTAGATTGATTATAAACATATTAGAATAATTGATAGTCTTTTATACTATTTCTTGAGATGTGATCTAGGTTATGAGGATTGACCTAAGTATCTTGTCTTAAGCTTTGATTGGTATTGAATTATGGTGTCGTAATTTATTCTACTCTTGTTATCATGTTTATTATTTTATTATGCTGTGATACCTATAAATTGGATTGAATTGAGGGTTTATGGTAAGTCCTAAATGATCAACTATGAATGGTAACTTTGAAAGTCTTATAATCTCTATCTTTATTTCCAATTGTTATTTATTCTTGTTAAGGCATGATGTTATATTGGACTAGTCATGTATTAGGATTTATAGGATGGTATGATGTTGAATTGAAATGCCTTGACATCGTTGTGAGGTTGATTAAGGTTAATTTTGTATAAGGATGATAGTGACTATCAATGTTCCTTGATATGATATAAAATGCTAATATGCTAACCTCACTTATATTATTGTGAGAAACGACTTATACTCATGCAATTAATATTGATCTATAGATGATTATGATTATACAAGGGGTAGACCCTATGACCTAAACTAAGCTATAATTGATAATTAAAGACTTAAAGATATTTCAAAAAGGGACTCTAGCTATGAACCGAGTGAACTATATTAAGGAGTGTCCCTTCTAACATAGGGAAGGTAGGATCACTAAAATACTCTTAAGATTATAGAATACAATGCATGGGGAATAAAGGGGGTCCCAAAATATCTCCTAGTTCTTGAACTATGTCTCCCCTATAGGAATACTAGCTAGTAAATCCACGTAGTTTCTATGTTTTATGTTTTGGTACTACCTTGGAAAGTAGTCCGCCTTATTTTGGTGTAGAGTTTTATGACACCGAATTTCTCACTAGCTCATGTTGTCTATGTCGGTAAGAGCGAGATGTTCCCAAAATTTAAATTGAACTCAAGGATGGAAATTTATCTAGTATAATCTAAGGTGTGTAGCTTAGTCTAGGTAAGAGTATAGGACTCTACCTATCAATGCACTGGTTAGCATTGACGGGAGTCTTAGGAGGATGTTCTTATATATGTTTATGTTTATGATGATATATGACATGTATATGATGAACTTGAACATTGTTGATACTATATGTTGATTAGTTTACTTATGAGTATGTTTTGGGTTAGATTGTTAAAGTAATATGAAATGTATATTTAAAATTTCATGTTCTATGAAGTAGGGTGTTGGTCATAATTCTTGTTGGGTCGCTTGATTGAGTAAGGTAATGGGGATTTTCTTTGTCATTGGACTTATTGAATTGATAGGAGTTCTTGGATAATTATCTTGCTTTATTATAATACAATGTACTCTTAGTCATGTTTGTGATGTCATTACTTGGTGATAGGGTTTTAGATTATTATGGGTTCAAGTATGATGATATGTATATTACTTGTTTGAGTTAGTAAGTATGTTTTGTTAATTGGTACGACTTACTTGATGATGCATAATACTTTTAAAGAGTAAAATAGCATGGCTTAATTAAATGTTCCTTTTCAACTTATTTTGATATTATATGTGCATATGGTCTCATTCTTAGTACAACTGGAGTACTATCTCCATTTTCATCTTATTTCCAACAATTTTAGGTTTTCGTCGTTGAAGTGTTTTGGAAGGCGACTTGAAAAAAACTTGGATCCTTTGATCATCCAAGTTGGGTAGGTCCTCATTTTGTAAGGGAAATTCCAATATGTAGCTTATGTTGTCATTTTTGTTTTCAGACTATCATATTCTATCTCCTTTCATTTGAGTACGGATTGTGTAAAGTCTATATGTGGCTCTTTTTTACATTGATGTATGGGCTATGCGCCAATTTACTAGCTATATGGTTATTAGTTCAGACAATCTTTGAGACTAATTTTTATCTTTTATACATATGAACATAAAAGCAGAACGCTATGTAACCTTCCTATACAAGGGGTCTATGTATACATGATAACTATATAATTATAAGTATGTAGAGGTCTATGTAAACCTCCAATGTAGAAGTCATAAAAGTTTTAATTTTTTGCTAAATTTGACTAATCAATATGATGATGTAAGCTTAGAGGCTTTTCTTAGTCTTCAATGAGGACAATGAAGACGGTTACGTCTAGGGGGTAAACCAAGATGTGACATCAACATTGCAATGTAATGGCAATCGACTGCCCCAAACGATGACATTTCGACTAGAGGAAGGCCTGTCGATGGGTGGAGTTGATGGAGACATGTATTCTTCACGTTGAGGATCTACAGAAGAAACTAACGAACCCCATCGACGGGACGTGGTCTCACACATGGACCGTCGATTCTAGGGTGTCGATGGTGCTGCAATATGCTAACTTTTCTGTTAAGACTTGGTTTTTTTTTTTTGGGAAATTCACCCTACATCCTAAAAAAATAGGAGGACATTTATTTTTGGTGTTTATTGGTACTTTTAGAATATATATGTCTTGAAACTCTCATTTAAACCCTAGCACCTAGATCAAACCCATTCCCTCCCAACGTTTCTTCAAAAACCTACATCTGACCTCAAGGAGAAGTTAGAGCTTGAAGATCGATATTCAATGGAGTTTCTTATTATATTATTATTTGATTCTTCTAATAAAGTGTGGGTGTTCTTCATCAACAGTTAATATAACCTTAGAGTCAATTTCGAAGATGATTTCAAAGATTTCAAAAATATGAAAAAGTGTAATTTTTACTCTATGTCCTTGGTTCTTGCATAAAACTTTTTCAAACCTTACAAAATGATATTATTGATGTATAATTGATGTTTTTGCATTATATTATCCATGAACTGTTGACCTTCTCAAATCTTTCAATTTGACAAAAATATGGTTTATGTGATCATTCTTTGATATTAATGAATTAATATGTAGATTGCTTTGCGTTCTTGATTTATGTATTGATTATGATTGTATCATTTATAGGATTTTTCAATTTGATTAATTGAGTACTGAATATTATTAGTTCTATTGAATATAATGTTTATTGAATTGATATTGACTTAATGCGCATGAATCGTAGTGTAGTTTTCTATGGGATATAGAATGATGTAAGAATTATAGTCAATTGATGTCTTATTGGTCTTAGACTTTTAAATATATATTGATTAACCTAGATTCATTAATTATTATAGTTTATCTATTTAATTGATGTTCATGTCAAATGGTAAGGGCCTTATGGTATTGAATTGGATGATTTAGCTTTTGATTGATGTGGTGATATTCAATGGGTGGTATGCTGCCCCAACTCTCTTAATAGTATGTATAACTTTTGTATTACAATGATGATTAGTATGGTCCAGTTATGGTGGTGGTACTATGTGATGTACTTGCAAATAATGTGGCCTTGTTGATGCTACTTTATGTAATATGATGATCATGGCCTTGTCTGCACTACTTGAAGTATTATGATGATTTGTTATGTGCTTATGACTATAGTAAAAGAGTTTATGCATGCTCGTTCTTACTGACTATATGAGTCTATGATGGATATATGGATGATGATATGGTAATGTATAGGATGACATAAAGATGAAAAGGGTCATTCTAAGTGCTTCAAAGAATGATATGTCATATATAATAAAGTAAAGAATGTTGTGTATTTGTTTTGGTAGACTTGTGTACCTCTCTTGATACTCTAACATCCTGAAACCGGCGTACTTTACCTCTCGGAGGTCCTTTACGATCCCTTACATATCATTCATCGCATATACAAAATGAAAAGTAGTGCGGAATTAACACTTTTCAAAAACACATTTCATAGTCTTTAGAAATTCTTTTCATATAAAATCATAGGAAATACTAAGTCTCAATCTTATAAAAATTAAGACACTAGAATACATTGGGAGAGGGCCCATACACGATACTAATATCGAAATACTTAGTCTATTACAATACTCTGAAATCGAAGACATAAAAGACATTTATAAATGCCATCGAATCAATTGAGGACATAATTCAACTTCACTTGAACTATTCTACAATCACAGGCTTGCTTCCCAAAAGCTTCTCACATACGAACAACTATAGAGATAGATAAAAGCATGGATTAGTACAAACACATGTTCTAAATATGGCATAATGCATGAAAATCATGAAAACATATAGTTTTTGGAAATATGCATCTTTTCATTTAAAAATAATCATATAATCATAAGAACAACATTTATCAACTTAGAAACACATAAGATAAAATTAAGCAATTTAAAGCATTTTTAAACAACCATTACAACGAGCTCAATTAACTGTACAGTGAATTTATTCACCGTTTTGGTTAAGTATTTGCACTTCCTTTTTATCACTTTCTAGAATGTAGTCTTCTCACTAAAATCTATCTTAACACTAATTTAAGCAACAAAAAGATAGTTTGCCCATACAACCTCCCTAAGAAAGCCTAAATAATCTTCAAGACTGCTTATAATAAGACACATATAGACTTACAAAATACCATACACATGAACATAAGATTCCTGTACCAAGGTAATTCCATGTCTAACTTAAGTTAGTTTAGAAGCGACCGCCCATACAATCCCTTACATACGCACATTAGAGATCCTATAGAGTACCTACAATAGAATCGTTCTCACATAACAGAACAACATATTGATTGTAACGCCATTCATAATAAGGTAGGTTTAGCTAGAGCCTAACACTTGTGTAATAATGTTTCTAAGTCATAAAATGAGATAGGTTGAGCTAGATCCTTAAATACAAAGGGTTTAAACGTCCGAGAACGACGCCTCGGGGACCATCAAAAGGGTCCCCGAGATTGATCCAAACATGGGCTAGTGAAGCTGCTAAACAGCAAATATTTCATGCTGCTACACAACGCATGGCTGTTATGCAGTAGGAAAAAATCATTGACCTATGACGCGGAGCTGTGACGAACCATTATGTTAAAGAATTTCCAAAAAATAATATTTCGAAGTGTCTTTGCGAAGCGCTGTAAACTCCCAGTTTTCTTTGCATTTTTTTATGTCAAATTTGAATTGGTTAATTTGTCCAATAAATATAGGGGTATTTTGAATAATTTAGGGATATATAATGGAAGGTTATATAACTATTTAAACACCTAAACTACCAATAAAACCAAAAACCCTCATATCAAAATAAAACCTCTCCATTCACTATCTACAAAACTCCATTAGTGAAGCTTTGAAGTTCCAAGGAAAAAGATAGGTTTATCAACATTTTCTTCATCAATCTTGTGATATTTTCATCAAAATTAAGGTATGGTTATTAATCCTTGAAATCTATTTTTTGATGGAGTCAATTCCAATGATTTATTCAAAGATGATCAAAAACATGAATTGTCTAATTTCTTAATCTATACATGGGTAATTGAATAAATGGTTTTGAATCAATGTTTTAGAATAGAATTGATGTTAATGAAATTTTTTAAAGCTATAATTCTTCTGAATCCGTGCAAGCCATTCAATTCTTTTTTTGACTATTTTATGGGTTGAGTGATCATGTCTCTATACCTATTAATTATAGTGTACTTTTCTATGGGCTACCTAATGATGTAAAGACTATTGGAAATTGATGTCTAATTGGTCTTACAATGTTAAATCTATATAGAATTAGCCTAGTTTAATCTAGTATTATGATTTATACTTTGAATTGATGTTCATGGCCATGCGTAAGGGCTTTATGGTATTGAATTGGATGACTTAGCGACGGACTAAAGTGGTAAGAATGGAGTGGTGGTACTATTTCCTAATTATATTTATTTTTTGTTGATTATATTTCAATTATGTTGTGGTTGGTATTGTCCACCTATGGTTGCAATGTTATGTGTTTTACTTGCAAGTGATGTGGCCTTGTCGACACTACTTTATGTATTATAATGATAATGGCCTGGTCGGCAATTACATGAAGCATTATAATGACGTGCATAGTTTATTATGTGATCTGTGATCATACCTATCTACATGGTAGTAATGTGAAAGTTTTATTTTGTTAGGTGATCATATTAGACTATTCTATGTGTACATGTGTGTAGTCTTAGACTTGATACATGATTATTCCTGCTTGACTATATGAGTCTCCAATGGTTATATTGATGATGATATAGTATTCTATAGGATGACATAAATATGATAAGTTTCATTGATAAAAGCTTCAAAGAGTGATATGTTATATGTTCTAAAGTGAATTAAGGATATGTCTTGTTGTAGTAGACTTGTGTCCCTACTTGAAACATGTATATGATGAATATGAGCATCTTCACTTAGTAGGCTTAGGCATCTTTGTCTTGTATGTTTATGGATGAATGTCGAATGAAAGACTAGGATCAGTAGACCTAAGATGGTGCCCTTCTAAGCATAACTAATATGTTGAACCCTCTATATAGAGAAAAGGTTAAGAATGAGACATCCTTATGGACCATTGAATGGCAGCCCTACTGGACCCATCTTTGGTAGGTGTATTTTTACTAAGCAATCACTAAGAGATGGTACCTTTTCATAAGTTCTTTTATATTGACTGACTCTATTAGAATAAAGGCTAGCACCGAGTGATTATATTATGGTTTGTTGATCTACTTAAGAAGGAGACTAGAGTACAATGTATCTCTACTTTAGACTGAGACTAGAGTACATAAAAGATCTTAATATTAGTTAACCATGTGCCTAAAAGGGATATGTCCTAGTTCTTGCCTTAGCAAGTAGAACACCCTCCATCATAATAGGTTTATGACTCTGGATTCCATGCCTAGTTAGTAGTCTATGTCCATTATTGACTATTCTCATCATGTGAGATACATGCTAGTGTTGGATAAGTACTAGGAAGTATAGGTAGTGGAGTGGGACGCTATCTAGACAATGCACGACTTCACTTTGAAGATGTTAGTATGTGAGTCCCTATATCTTTCCAAGACTATTATGTAAAGTCTTTAATGAATGATATGTTTTCTAAATGACTTAATTAATATAATCAATTTAGTAAAGTAATGTTAATAAAAAGTACTTATCTAGAGTAGCTTTGAGGATTCCTTAGGTAGGCTTGAAGAGGGTGTATGGACGGTCTCTTCATGTCTTACTTAGGTGAGTCTTAGAGTAACTCTAGGTAGGGAGTTTAAAAAATAAATGTGAGAATGATCTAATCTTTGGAAGTCTTAAGAATAATTTAGGTGTGCTTAGAGAGGGTGTACGGAAGTTCTCTCTTCATCTCACTTAAGTGAGTCTTAGCATAACCTTTTGAGAGAGGGATGCAACCTAAAAGAGGTTACTGTGAAGTATAACTTAGTTCACTATAAAGTGACATAGTTCACTTTAATATTCTTAACTATTTAATAAAATGCTTATGTGATATATTATATGTTTCTAAGGTGTTAAATGTTGTCCTTTTACTTATACTACGATGTTTTACTAAAAAATAGCATGTTTTTTTTTAAATGTGAAGGTTTAAGACAAGGGTAATGGTCAATTTTAAGCTAGTGGTTTTAATGAGGCTCCAAAGAAGAACCGGTTCTATGCTCTCCGCTCTAGGGGTGAGCAAGAGACTTCTCCTGACGTGGTGAATGGTATGTTGGAAGTCTTTTCTATTGATGAATATGCTTTACTAGGTTCGGGCTCTAAATAATATTTTGTTACTCCCTTGATAGATAAGAAGTTTAAAATCTTACACGACATTCTAATGAACCTTTAATGGTGTCTACACCCGGTGGGTTATTTATTGTGGCAAAAAGAGTATTTAGGAATTTTCCTATAATGTTGCCCAATGAATTATTTATATTGAACTAGTAGAACTTGATTTGTTTGATTTTGATGTCATATTGGGTATTTGTTTGGTTACTTGTTTGTTTTGCATCTATAGATTGTCGAACAAGTGTGCTTAAGTTTAACTTTCCAAATGAGCCCGTCTCAGTCTTTAAGGGGGGAAATTCTATTTCTAGAAATTGTATCATCTCTTTTTTGAAATCTTGTAAAATGATATCTAAAGGGTGTTTATATCATATTGTAAGGGTCCAAGATATCGACTCCGATATTCCTCCAATTGAGTCGGTCCCCGTAGTGAGGGAATTTTTGGAGTCTTTCCTAATGATATTCTCTGTATTCTTCCACAGCAAGAAACTACTTTTCGATAGACTTGTTACCAGATATGATTCTCATTTCAATTCCTCCTTATCGGATGGCTCCGCCAGAATTGAAATAGTTGAAGGCTCAACTGAAGGATTTTGAAGTCAAGGGTTTAATTCGACCTTGTATTTCTCCATTGGGTGCTCATGTTTTATTTGTGAAAAAGGACAGATCTCTTAGAATCTACATTGATTGTTGCCAACTCAATAAAGTGACTATTACGAATAAGTATGCTCTCTCTCGGATTGATGACTTATTTGATCAACTCCAAAGGGAAATCTACTTTTCTAAGATTGAATTGAGATCTGGGTATCACCAACTTAGGGTAATAGGTGAGTATATGCCAAAAACGACATTCCAGACTAGATATGGTCACTATTAGTTCTTAGTAATGTACATTGGTCTCACAAATGCCCCGGCGGCGTTTATGGATATCAGGAATAGATGTTTCAAAGTTACGTAGATTCATTTGTAATTGTTTCATTGAGGACATCTTGATATATTCTAAAAATAAGGGTAATCACATGAACCATTTGAGGGTGGTATTACAAGTACATAAAGAGAATCAATTATTTTCCAATTATAGCAAATGTGAGTTTTTGATGAGGTCGGTGGCTTTTCATGGTCACATCATCTCTTGTGAGGGAGTTGAGGTTTATCCAAGGAAAACATAGGCGATCATGAATTGTCCTAGACCATTGAATACAACTCATTAGGAGTTTCTTGGGTCTAGCAGATTATTACATGAGGTTTGTGGACAGTTTTGTGTTCATTGCATCTTTAAAAAGGGACTTAGATTAGCATGGAGTGAACTAGACATTAGAACGTGTTAACTTTCAACAGAGGAAGATTCACCCTATAGTTCCTCATATGGTGTTTACTCCCCTATGACGGATACACACCCATAGGATTCCCATGAGAGGAGGCCCCGATTGCCAAATGGTATGTGGAGGATTATACCTATCTCTTTGTTGTTGAACTATTTTGCCCCCATAATAATACTATCAAGTGGATCCACGTTGAAATCTACGTTTATGTTTGGTTTTAATTTGGTCGTAAGACCACTTTCCTTCAGTGTAAGGTTTTACAACACGAGATTTCAAACTTAGATTTTGTTGTCTATGTGGCTTAAGGCATGTATTACATAAAATAAAATGAAGTAATGAAGTATAAGCTAACTAAGGTTACTTAAGAGGTTGACTTATCCTTGTTAGGGTTATGGGACTCTACCTATGCCATGCCTTAGTTAGCCTTGAAAGGAAATTTAGGAGGTTGTTAATATGTATGAATATGCTTATCATGATACATATACGTATATGATGAACTTGCATATTGTTGATACTATATGTTGACAGGTGTCACGTATTAATATGTGTTGGGTTACATTGTTAAAGAATTATGGTATGTACTCTTAAATGCTATGCTATGTGAAGTAGGAAGTAAGTCATGATTCTTGTTGGATTACCAGATTGAGTAATGTTATACGGCTTTTCTTGGTCATTGCACTTGTTCACTTGATAGGGGTTATGGGTAATTGCCTTTTTTTTGTTATGTTATCATGAGCAATTGTTCATGCTAGTTGTGGTGATGACTTGATGGTACAGTTTCTTTTACTATACGTCTAATTACATGATATGCATGTTTACTTGAATAATTTAATGTTGTTGTTCTTGAGTTGAACATTCTTATAACCTCATGAATATTCCCTATTGATTTAGTATGGCCTTGTTGAATACGTATAAGTCCTTTCAAAGTATGTTGCTTACCCTTAATGAAATGTCTCTTTTTGTTAGCATGTTTTCAAAGTATTGATGGATATGGTGTCATACTTAGTACAAGTGGTTTATTAACCCCATTTCGTTGTTTTTCGCAATATTTTAGATTCTGGTGGTTGATGTGCTTTGGAGATTACTTGAAGAGGGATTAGATCCCTTATTCATCAAAATAGGGTAGGTCCTCCATTTCCAAGGGTGATTCCTCTATCTAGATAATGGAGTTGTTTTGAGTTTTAGAGTGTTATGTTCTGTCCTTGTCATTAGGTATGGAATATTTTATAGCCATGTGAGGTTCTTATTTTATTTATGGGTTATGCCCAATTTTTTAACTCTTATTAGATAGTTATGAGAAGAGACTAATATTATTACTATGTTATCTTTTATATATCAATGTACAATAAAAGTTGAAGACTAAGTAATTTTCCTATACTGAGGGTATATGTATACTTGATATAATATACTATGTGTATGTAGAGGTCAATGTAAACCTCCAAGAACATTTAGTGAAAAATATTTAAATTTCCGCTAAATTTGACCTATGAATGTAATTATGTAAGCTAAGAGGCTATTCTTAGTCCTCTAAAGAGGACAAGGATGCTGGTTACGTCTAGGGGCTTTTTTCTGGATGTGACAAACATGGTATCGAAGCATGAGGTTTAACTATTTTTGAGTCAATGTCACTCTTAACCATGTCTATGAAATTTCATATTCATAATTGTAAAGTGTGCCACACGTATGGATAAAAACGTACGTGATGCTTAGGAAACTCTAACTTTCTATGAAATCCAACATCGTGTCTTTGGAGAGTTAACTCTATGTGATTTTACTTATATTATGATTATAGGCACCGAATACCCAAAAGAATGCGGAACAACGACTTGAAGAAGATATTTCCAATACGGGAGTTCCTTCCCGAGTGATCTAGCTCCTCATTTAAAGAAAGATGTGAATGATGACCAAGCTCCGCTGAATGCTTCTCCTTTGAAGGATTAGAACATAAGGGTCGCTCTTCTCAACATGGCCCAAGCAATAACTACCCTAACACAAGGCGCCACTACTCAAGACCAAGCCAGTTTCAATAAATCACAAGAGTACCATGGGTTTTTTTAGTTGAGTTAGACATGGTATACTTTGATGTCATTCTATGTATGGATTGACTTCATTCTTTCTATGCCTCAGTTGATTGTAGAACCCCAGTAGTAATTTTTTTTTCCAAAACAGCTAGTCTTAGAGCTGAAAATTAGTTTAGTATTTCCTCAGAGTCGATTTATTTCGTAGTTTAAGGCGAGGAAATTCGTTTCTAAGGGTTTTTTTTATCACTTAGTCCAAGTAATATATTATTGAGATACCTTATATTTAGTCAATTTCAGTAGTAAAATTTTCAGAAGTCTTTCCAGATGATCTTCCACAGTGTCTCCCAAGAGGGAAATAAACTTTGCATAGATCTTCTTTCAGATACTTGTCCTGTATGTATTCCTAAATATAGGATGTCCCCAAAAGAGTTGAAAGATCAATTGAAAGATTTGATAGATAAGGGTTTCATTCCACCCAGTTTCTCTCCTTAGGGCGCTCTGTTATTGTTTATAAGAAAGAAAGATGGTTTCTGTAAGATGTGTATTTACTATGATAATTAAATAAGGTTACCATCAAGAATATGTATCCTCTTCCAAGGATTGATGATATTTTCGACCATCTTCAGGGTGCTTATTTCTCAAAATTGATCTCAGCTCCGGCAACTATCAGTTGAACGTTAGGGAATGTGATATTCAAAAGACAACATTTAGAACACAGTATGGACATTATGATTTTTGGGTCATGTCATTTTGTTTAACTAATGCACGAATTGCATTCATGGATCTTATGAACAAAGTCTTCAAACCTTATTTAGATATGTGTGTTATCGTCTTAATTGATTACATACTAATCCATTAAAGGAATGAAGAAGATCATGGTAGTCACCTCAGGATATCCCTATTGACATTGAAAGATAAGGAGTTTAATGTAAAGTTCTCTAAGTGTGAGTTTTCTCTGGAGTCTATGGCATTCTTAGGCCATATAGTTTCCAGTGATGGAATTAGAGTTACTACCAAAATGATTGAAGCATTTTAGAATTATCCTAGAGCCACGTCTCCAATAGACATTTTGAGTTTCTTGGGTTTGGATGGTTACTATAGAAGGTCTTTTGAGGGTCTTTTTGTCTATTTCATCTGCTTTGACTATGTTGACAAGACATTTAGATTTCAATGATTTGAAGTTTGTGAGAAAAGTTTTCGGATGTTGAAGAAGAGTTCAACTACTGCCTAGTGTTTACCTTACCCAAAGGTACTCAAAGTTTTATGATGTAATGTGATGCATCAAGAGTTGGTTTCGGTTGTGTTCTAATGCAGAACAATAAAGTTATAGCATATGAGTCCAGAGAGTTGAAGGTTCATGAAAAGAATTATCCAACTCATGACGTAATGTTGGTTGTTGTAGTGTTTGCCTTAAAAATATTGTGTCACTGCTTGTACGGTGTTCATGTTGATATATTCATTGATCACAATAGACAATAATATGTGTTCACCTAAAAGAAGCTCAATGTTAGACAGGAAAGGTGGTTAAATTTACTTAAAGATTATTACATGACTATTGATTACAACCCAGGTAAGGCTAATGCGGTTGTTGATACCTTAAGAAGGTTGTCTAAGGGTTGTACTGTCAATATAGAAGAATAGAAAAAAAGAACTAGCAAAAGATGTGCATAGACTTGCACGCATGGGAGTCAAATGTGCATAGACTTGCACACATGGGAGTTATACTTATGGATTCCATAGACGGAGGGATTGTCACATCTGGGAAAAGCCCCTAGACGTAACTGGCGTCGTCATCCTCTTTGAGGACTATGACTAGCCTCTTATCTGACATTATTACATTCATAGGTCAAATTTAGAGGAAATTTAAAACTTTATCATTACATCTACTCGGAAGTCTACATAGACATCTACATACACATTGCATATATATATATATATATATATATATATATATATATATATATATATATATATATAAAGCTAGTATACATAGACCCTTCCTGTAGAAAAAAATAGTGATTCTACTACTTTTATTGCACATAAATATATAAAAGATAACATAATCATAATAGTCATCTCATCTCATAACTATCTAATAAGAGTGTAAAGACATGGGATAACCTATCCATCAAATGAGAATTGCCTCACATAGCTATACAATATTCCATACTAAATGAAAAGGAAAGAACATAATAGTCTTAAACCAAAAACAAATCCATTAGATAGAGAGTTGAATAACCCTCGGAAAGTCAGGAACAACCCTACTTTGATGAATAACAGATACAAGCCTTACTCAGGCCATCTCCAAAGCACTTCAATGATCGGAACCTATATTGTTGGGGAAAAGGAAGAAATGTGGTTAATACACAACTTGTAATAAGTATGCGCACATACTTTGATAACATTCTAAGAAAAAGGGACATTTAAAAAAGGATATGCAACATATATTAAAAACACTTATGCATATTCAACATGTCCATAATAAATGAATACGACATATTCATGAAATTATAAGCATTAACATCGCAAGACCAACAACATCAAATTAGTCAAGTTAACATACATATCATGTAATTAGACGTATATTTAAAGTAAATCTACCTTAATGTCATAACAACAACTAGCATGAAGAAGAGTTCATTATAGCATAAGCAAAACAATACAATTACCAATAAACCCTATCAAATCAACAAGTGCAATGAACAAGCAAAGATCCATAACCTTACTTAATCAAGTAATCCAACAAGAATCATCACTAACTTTAACAATGTAGACCATCACATATTCATAAGTGACAACAATAAACATATAATATCAACAATGTGCAAGTTCATCGTATAGATATCATGTATCATTATAAGAATATTCATATATATTAACAACCTCTTTAAGTTCCCTTAAATGAAAACTAGTACAAGGAAAAGGTAGAGTCCCACACCCCCACTAGGTGTAGTCAACCTCTCAATTACCTTAGTTAGAATATAATCCATTTATTCATTTGATTTTAGGGAATAGTTGCCTTAACTGACATAGACAACAAAAGCTATGTGTGGAAGCCGGTGTTGTAAAACCTTACACTGAATGAAGGTGGTAAACTGGTCAAAGTAAAACCAAACATAAACGTAGATTTCTATGTGGATCCACTTGCTTGTATGTATCCCTCATAGGAGACTCAACACCATATGTGGAACTACTAGGTGAATCTTCCTGTATGTGAAATTCAACCCCTTCCAATATTAAGTTCACTCAGTGTTAAGCCAAGTCCCTTTTTGAAATGTCTTTAATATCTCTTTTGATCATCATAGCTTATCGTAGGTCATAGGGTCTAACCCTTGTATAAACATAATCATTATCATCATCATATCTCAATAAGAATTCATGAGTATAATACTTTTATTACAATTCAAATAGGTTAGGTTAGCACATTGACATATCACTTCATGTTAAGACACATTTGTAAATCATTCACCATTTTTATACCATTTACGTCTTAAGCAAACACATCACAAATCATAGTCAAGACATTTCAATTAGACATCGTACCATCCTATCAATCCTAATACAAGGCATACTCCAATACAACATCATGACTTAAATATAATTTATCCATAATTGAAGTAAAACATAGGTATTACAAGACATACCAAGTCTCCTTGACAATTAATCATCAAGGTCTTACGACGACCCTCAATTCATCCCAATTTGGGTATTTATCATCATAAGTAAATAACAAAAATGATATCAAGGCTAAAAGAATCACTAAATAATAATTCAATACTAGATCAAATCTTAAGACAAGATACTTAGGTCAATTCACAACATACCTCATAATCTATATCATCTTCTCAAAGACTAGCATGAATGATTGTAAATAACCCTAATCAATTATGGATTTTTTTAACACCATCCCTTAGTAGTAATTAAACCAATAACAAAATCAATTGAACCAATACAACCTTTTTCATATCAACATCAAAACCTAGGGTTGAGGGTATAGGGTCATCTTCTAAAAAGTAGACCAAACAATCAAGATATATGAGAATTAGGTTAGAATCCATGTTAATCTATTCATAATATCCAAAATAAGTCATAAACAAATAAATTCATAACATTGATTTCGTATTGGATGAAAATCCACTTGAAAACTCAATTTTTGGAAATGAATTCGATGGTCTTTCATGGATGCACCTTGCACAGGCAATTTTGATTCCAACGTGCAAATGTGCTCCTGAAGGTCCCTTGGTCGGTCTTTCGGGGGTCGTACTCGGACGTTTAAACTATGAATGAACATAATTATATTTTAGGCACACTTAAACCAATCTTCATGAATTTTAGACTCCTAAAAGCTAGAAAAATAGGCTAAGGCACGCTAGTCCCTCATTGAACTAGTTTCCAGACGTTCTTGAACGTTTTGTTTTCTAGACTTCCTAAATTACTTATATTCATTAAGATGAACCTTAAAACCGTGTCTAAAACTTAGGACCGTTACGTTAGGCTCTAGAACATGCCATGGATTTTCGATGTCTTACATTATTCCCCCTCCCCCCCAGGAACGTTCGTCCCCGAATGACACTAAAATTCTTTTGATGGAAGGAATATTATCAAGACCAGCAGCGCAGCCACAGAAAATACAGGACAACATCAATCATACTATTTACACAAGAAAATTCAAAACTTCAATTACCACCCATAAGGTTTAAAATCACATTATGAGGAATTTCCTTCTGACAACAACTACATGAGCTAAACATATCATATATGAGCCAATTATTCCATATAGTAACTTATAAACATAATAATTTTAATTTAACAAAGACTCACCATATCAAAATTCCTAACATAACTCAAAACAAGGCAAATAAAAAAATCGACAATTTTCGAGTTAATTAGGCATGTGTCGTTGTAACATCACTATAACAATATCAAAAAGGCACCTTTTGCAAAACTTCACCAAAAATCAAAGAAATTTCAAATTTTTTGTCATTTCATTATCAGAGGAATTAATAACTTTAGTTATCAAATATATCAGGGTATTGGTACTTCATGTTGGCCTCGACCTCCCATGTTGCACCCTTAACTAGGTGATTCTTTCATAACACTTTTACGGAAAACACCTCTTTATTCCTTAACTTCTTTGCTTGAATATCAAGGATTTGAACCGTAACTTCCACATAAGAAGGTTATCCTTCACACCAAGATCCTCAATAGGATGAATGTACTCGGGATCACCGATATGCTTCATAAGAATAGTAACATAGAAAACCATATGAACCGAAGGAATTCACGAGGCAATTTTAGCTTGTAAGCAACCTTACTAAACCTTTTCAAGATTTCATGGGGACCCACATAACAAGGACTCAACTTCCCTTTCTTACAAAATTTAACCACCCCTTTCATAGGTGAAATTTTATAATACACCTTATCTCCTTCTTCAAACTCTAAATCCATTCTCCTATGATCGGCATGTGACTTTCGCCGACTATACGCCGTTTGCAAGTGATTTCTTGTAATATGGACTTTCTCCAAAGTCTTAAAAATCAAATCAGGACAAAGAAGATAATGTTCACCCACTTAAAACCATCAAATGGGAGACCTACACCTCCTACCATACAAAGCTTCATAAGGAGCCATGCATATGGATGAATAAAAACTTTTATTATAAGCAAACACCACCAAACGAAAATTTTTATCCCAATTTCCTTTGAAATAAATAATACAAGCATGAATTATATCCTCAGGGGTTTGAATAGAACGCTCACTTGACCATCCATTTGGGGATGAAAATTGGTATTTAGATTCACCTTGCTACCCAACCCTTTTTTGAATGACCTCAAAAATCTAGGTGTGAATTTTGCACCCCGATTAGATATGATGGATAATGGAATACCATGGAGAAAAAAAATCTCATCTTTGAAGATCCTTGCATAATCTTCCGCCGAATAAGTAGACTTGACGGGAATAAAATGAGCAGACTTGGTCAACCTATCCACAATCACCCACATAGGGTTATTTTAATTTTGAGTCCTAGTCAACCCTATTAAAAAATCCATATTAATGTCTTCCCACTTCCTAGTAGGAACTTGGATTTCTTGTAGTAATTCACCCGACTTTTGATGCTCGGCTTTCACTTATTGGTAATTTGGACACTTAGAAACAAAATCCGCTATGTCTTTTGTTAAACCTTCCCACGAAAATACTTCCCTAAGGTCATGGTACATCTTCATTGAACCCGGATGAATGGACTAACGGGACCCATGATCATTCTCATGAATCCGTCTCCTCAAACAATCTATATTGAGAACATATAACCTCCCTTGGTACCTCTAGATACCATCCACCATAAGGAGGGTGACTCATTGAGTTTACCAAGAACCGATTCTTTTAAATCCATCAACCCTTGATCAATGTGTTGTTTGGACTTCACCTCAACAACCAAAGACGACTCGAAGTTATGATGTACCACCACACCACCTATGGGAGAATCTTCAATCCAAACCCTATATGAGCCAACCTTTGAATATATTTTATTAGGTTTCTATTGGATTCCTCAAAATGTGACACACTTCCTATGGACAAACGATTCAAAGTATCTGCTACTACGTTGGCCTTAACGGGATGATAGATAGCACTCATGTCATAGTCTTTCAACAACTCTAACCATCTCCTTTGCTAGAGATTCAACTCTTTTTGTGTGAATACGTATTGAACACTTTTATGGTCCGTATATACATCTACATGGACACCATACAAATAATTCCTAGAAATGTCTAAAGCAAATACCACTGCCGCTAATTAAAGGTCATGAGTCGGATAATTTCTTTCATGCACCTGGAGTTGCCTAGAGGCATAGGCTTTAACTTTCAAGTGTTGCATGAGAACACACCCCAACCCAACTCAGGATGCATCACAATATACTACAGAACGCTTCATACCCTCCTATAGGGTCAATATCAGAGCGGAAGTAAGCCTATCTTTCAACATTTGGAAGGTCTTCTCATATTGATATATTGATATATCTAGAAATAAGAGGGTGTCTAATAAATTTCATTTTATGTTCCCTAAGGCTCATGATGATAAGGTGTCTTGACCTTAGTCTAAAAAGGAAAAGGGTACTAGTTCACCAACCAAGAAGCCTACTTGTACCAAGTGTGGAAAGGGTCATCTTAGTAAATGTCTAGTTGGAACGGGAATTTGCTTTGGTTGTGGCAAGAGTGGCCACAAGGTTAGGTATTGACCTAATGTGAAGGTTTAAGACAAGGATAGTGGTCAATTTCAAGCTAGTGGTTCTAATAAGGCTCCAAAGAAGAACCGATTCTATGCTCTCTACTCTAGGGGTGAGCAAGAGACTTGTCTTGACGTGGTGAATTGTATGTTGAAAGACTTTTCTATTGTAGTATCAGCTTTAGTTGATCCGGGCTCTACATAATATCTTT
The DNA here is from genome assembly GCA_027705065.1 of Solanum peruvianum. NCBI lineage: Eukaryota > Viridiplantae > Streptophyta > Magnoliopsida > Solanales > Solanaceae > Solanum > Solanum peruvianum. The sequence goes on from JAKWJD010001761.1 coordinate 45,194,477, forward strand.
TTAATCCTTTGATAAATAAAACGTTTAAAATCTAACATGACATTCTAACTGAATCTTTTATAGCGTCTATAGATTGTAGAAAAAGAGTGGTTAAGTTTAACCTTCCAAATGAGCCCGTCTTAGAGTGGAAGGGGGGGAATTCTATTCCTAGAGTTTGTATCATCTCTTTTTTGAAATCTTTTAAAATTATCTCTAAACAGTGTTTGTATCATATAATAAGGGCCCAAGATTTAGACTCTAATATTCTTCCCGTTCATGAAACTAATTTTTGTATAGACTTGTTACTGTATATGAATCTCATTTCAATTCCTCCATATCGGATGGCTCCGTCCGAATTGAAAGAGTTGAAGGCTCAACTGAAGGATTTTCTAGACAAGGGTTTAATTCGACCTAGTATTTCTCCATTGGGTGATCATGTTTTATTTGTGAATAAGGACAGATCCCTTAGAATGTACATTGATTATCGCCAACTCAATAAAGTGAATATAAAGAATAAGTATGATCTCCCTCATATTGATGACTTATTTGATTAACTCCAAAGGGCAAGCTACTTTTCTAAGATTAACTTGAGATCGGGGTATCACCAACTTAGGGTGATAGGTGAGGATACAGCAAAGACTACATTCCAGACTAAGTATGGTCACTATGAGTTCTAATTAATATACTTTGGTCTCACAAATGCGCCGACGGCGTTTATGGATTTCATTAATAGGGTGTTTCAAAGTTACGTAGATTTATTTGTCATTGTTTTCATTGATTACATATTGATATATTCTAGATATTAGGGTAATCACATGAATATTGAACCTACGGTTTTCTTGAATCTCAAGCATACTTTTTGAAGAACAACCATCAATAAATTTTCCATCTTGGCATCTCTTCTCCTCCTTTTAGCCCTTGCATCTTCAACTTCTTGAGCGTAAACCATGATAACAAAATTGATCATATTGTCACATAGCATAGACGAATGACACTCTTCTACCAAGTCATCTGACACTCCCATCACAAAGAAGTTCATTTCATCTCGAGGGTTTGAAACTAAAGGGGGAGCATATTTTGACAATTTAATGAATTTCTAAGAGTTTTAAGAAACACTCATACCTCTTTGGCAAAGATTGATGAACTCCACCACCTTGTCTTCCCTCTATTCCCTAGTAAAGAATCTATCAAGAACTTCCTTCTTCAACACATCCCAAGTCACTGGTCCGCCCCTTAACGGCCTATTGTCCCTCCATTGGACATACCAAATTTGCGCTACATCCTATATTTGGAAAGTGGCTAACTCGACTTTCTCACTAGTAGACTACCCCATTGCATAGATAATCTGGTAGATCTCATCAATAAACTCATAGGGTCTTCTTCCACCATAGACCAATAGAAAGTAGGAGGATTCATCCTAGTGAAGCCCCTTAAACAACATGTCATAGTAGCAGTTTTATTATTTGACCTAGGTACAACCTCCCAATTAGTTTGAGCCGTCATGGATTGGTCTTGAGTAGTGGCGTATTGTGTTTGGGTACTGATGGATTTGACCATGTTTAGAAGATTGACCCTTATGTTCTCATCTGTCAAAGGAGAAAGATCCATGGAAGCTTGGTCATCATTCATATTTTCCTCAAGAGGAGGAGCTAGATCACCACGGGAAGGAACTCCCGCATTGGCAATATCTTCTTCAAGTCGTTGTTCCTCATTATTTCGAGTATTCAGTGCCTATAATCACAATATATGTAAAACCACATAGAGTTGACACTCCAAAGGCACGATGTTTGACTTCATTGAAAGTTAGAGTTTCCTAAGCATCACGTCGGTTTCTATTTATAAGTCTGGCGCGCATTACAATTATGAATACGAAATTTCATAGATGTGGTTAAGAGAGACATTGAATCAAAGATAATTAAACCCCATGCATTGATATCAAGTTTGTCACACCCTAAATAACCCCCTAGACGTAACCAGCGTCGTCGTCCTCTTTGATTACTAAGACTACCCTATTAGCTTACATTATTACATTCGTAGGTCAAATTTAGCGGAAATTTATAACTTTTACATTACATCTTCTCGGAGGTTTACATTGACCTCTGCATACACATAGTATATTATAGCAAGTATACATAGACCCTTCGTATAGGAAAATTACTGAGTCTTCTACTTTTATTGTACATTGAAATATAAAAGATAACATAGTCATAATATTCGTCTCTTCTCATAACTATCTAATAAGAGTGTAAAATTTTTTGCATAACCCATAAATCAAAAAAGAATGACTCACATGGGCTATAAAATATTCCATGCTAAATGAAAAAGAAAGAACATAACAGTCTAAAACTCAAAACAACCCCATAAGCTAGATAGAGGCATCCCTCTCGGAAAGTGAGGACCTACCCTATTTTGAGTAATAAGGGATCCAAGCCTTCTTCCAGTCATCTCAAAAGCATTTCAACCACCAGAACCTAAAATATTGGGAAAAAGAAAGAAATGGGGTTAATAGAGCACTTGTACAAAGTATGACACCATATGCACCCATACTTTGAAAAAATGCTAAGAAAAAAGAGACATTTCATTGAGGGTATGCAACTTACATTGAAAGGACTTATACATATTAAACAAGGCCATACCAAATCAATAGGGATTATTCATGACGTTATAAGAATGTACATCACAAGAAAAACAACATTAAATTAGTCATGTAAACATGCATATCATGTAATTAGACGTATAGTCAAAGTAACTCTGCCATCATGTCATAAGCACAACTAGCATGAACAAGAGTTCATGATAGCGTAACCAAAAAAAGACAATTACCCATAACCCCTATCAAGTCAACAATTGCAATGACAAAGAAAAGCCCTATAACCTTACTCAATCATGTAACCCAACAAGAATCACGAATAACTTCCTACTTCACATAGTATAGAATTTAAGAGTACATACCATCAGACTTTAACAATATAGACCAACACATATTAATACGTGACACGTATCAATGTATAGTGTCAACAATATGCAAGTTTATCATATACATATCATGTATCATTATAAGTATATTCATACATATTAACAACCTCCAAATTTTCCTTTCAAAGCATACTAACGCAACACATAAGTAGAGTCTGATACCCCTAACTAGGCTAAGTCAACCTCTCAAGTAATCTTAGTTAGCTTATGTTTTATTACTTTATTTTATTTTAAGGTATACTTGCCTTAACCAACATAGACAACAAGAGCTAAGTGTGAAATCAGGTGTTGTAAAACCTTACACCAAAGGAAGCTGGTCTACAAGCAAAAGTTAAACCAAACATTAACGTATATGTCTAGTAGGATACAATTGCTAGTCTTGTTATGGGGGAAAAATAGTTCAAGAACTAAAAGATAGGTATAATCGGTCGACATACCATTTGGCAATAGGGGCCTCCTCTCATGGGAATCCAGTGGATGTGTATCCTTCATAGGGTAGTAAACACCATATGAGGAACTATAGGGTGAATTTTCCTCTGTGGAAAGTCAACACGTTCTAATGTCAAGTTCACTCGGTGCTAACTTCAAGACGTTCTAATGTCAAGTTCACTCGGTGCTAACCTAAGTCCCTTTTTAAAGATGCAATGAACACAAAACTGTCCAAAAACCTCCGGTAATAATCTACTATACCCAAGAAACTCCTAATGGGTTGGATTCAATGGTCTACGACAATTCATGATTGCCTCAGTTTTCCTTGGATAAACCTCAACTCCCTCACTAAAGATGATGTGACCAAGAAAAGCCACCGATCTCATCAAAAACTCACATTTACTATACTTGGCAAATAATTGATTCTCTTTATATACTTGTAACACTACCCTAAAATGGTTCATGTGATTACCCTTATTTAGCGAATATATCAAGATGTCGTCAATCAAAACAATGACAAAGAATCTATTTAACTTTGAAACATCAATTCCTGATATCCATAAACGCCGCCGAGGTATTTGTGAGACCAATGTACATTAATAAGAACTATTAGTGACCATATCTAGTCTGGATTGTCATTTTTGGTATATCCTCACCTATTACCTTAAGCTGGTGATACCCTGATCTCACATCAATATTACAAAAGTGGCTTGCCCTTTGGAGTAGATAAAATAAGTAGTCAATCCAAGGGAGAGCATACTTATTCTCAATAGTCACTTTATTGAGTTGGCAACAATCAATGTACATTCTAAGGGATCTGTCCTTTTTCACAAATAAAACTTGAGCACCCAATGGAGAAATACTAGGTCGAACTAAACCCTTGTCTAGAAAATCCTTGAGTTGAGCCTTAAACTATTTTAATTCAGACGGAGCCATCCGATAAGGAGGAATTGAAATGAGAATCATATCCGGTAACAAGTCTATAGAAAAATTAGTTTCTTGCTGTAGAAGAATACTGAGAATATCATTACGAAAGACACGAAAAATTCCCTCACTACGGGGACCGACTCAGTTGGAGGAACTTTGGAGTCTAAATCTTGGACCCTTACTATATGATACAAACACCCTTTAGAGATCATTTTACAAGATTTCAAAAAAGAGATGATACAACTTCTAGAAAAATAATTCCTCCCCTTCAACTCTATGACGGGATTTTATTGAAAGTTAAACTTAAGCAATCTTGTTCTACAATTTATAGAGGCAAAACAAACATGCAACCAATCAAATACCCAATATGACGTCAAAAACTAACATATCATGTTCTACTAGTTCAACATAAATAACTCTATTGGGCAAAATTATAGGACAATTCCTAAATACACTTTTTTCCACAATAACTTACCCATCGGGTGTAGACACCAATAAAGGTTCATTAGATTGTCGTGTAAGATTTTAAACTTCTTATCTACCAAGGGAGTAACAAAATATTATGTAGAGCCCGAACCTAGTAAAGTATATAAATTAATAGAAAAGACTTTTAGAAGAACAACCATCATAGGATTTTTCCCTCTTTGCATCTCTACTCCTCCTTTTAGCCCTTGCATGTTCAACTTGTTGAGCATAAACCATGAGACGAGAAATGGTCATATTATCATATAGCATATCCGAATGATACTATTCTAGAAAGTCATCTGACACTCCCATCCCAAAGAAGTTCATTTCATCTCTGGGGTTTGAAAATAAAGAGGGAGCATATTTTTACAATTTAATGAATTTCAAAGAGTTCTTAAGAACACTCATACCTCTTTGGCGTAGGTTTATGAACTCCACCACCTTGGCTTCCCTCTTTTCCCTAGTGAGTATTCTATAAAGAAATGCCTTCTTGAACACTTCCCAAGTCACCGGTACGCCTCTTAACGGCCTATTTTCCCTCCATTGGACATACCAAATTTTTGCGACATTCATTAGTTGGTAAGTGGCTAATTGGACTTTCTGACTAGTAGACAACCTCATTGCATGGATTATCTTGTAGATCTCATTAATAAACTCATATGGTTTTATTACAGCTTTGACCCATAGAAAGTAGGAGGATTTATCCTAGTAAAGCTTATAATCAAAATGTAATAGTAGCAATTTTTTTTTGACATAGGTACAACCTCCCGATATACCCTATCTGTTAGAATGGATTCACCAACAGTTGTGGAATCACTGAATGGTTCACTATGTTTCTGATGAATAATTCCAAAGTTCACAGCAATATATGGAGTTTGAAATGATAAACTCGCTATTGGGTCTAGCAATGCATAAATAATGAAGTCAAATACTTGTAGCATACTAGTTACAATATTTGGCAAATTCTCGTGCTCCTCGCGATTGTTGAGAGCATATAAGCAGTTTGTTCCTTCGTCGGTACCGGAAGTAGCTCCCCTAGGTGCAACCCTGTCTTGTGGAGAAATTAATAAAGACATGGCTCTATTTCCCCCAATACCATTTCCTTGATTGTTCTTTTGACACTCCCTCGTGAAATGCATGGTCTGACGCACTTGAAACAACCAATGGAGCCCTCACAACAAAAACTGGAGTGGTTTCTACAACACTTCATCCAGTAATGAGGCATACTACCCACTTGCGCCATACTACCCTATGTATATGAAGGTTTAGCTTTGGAATTCTTACCATAGTAATCATTTTTATTCTTAGGAGAAGGTGCACTAGTAGATGATTGAGCAGGATTGTTTTGTTGTCGTTGGATGGATGCCAGGTTGGAATCATTCTTCTGTTTTTAGGGCTCATTCCCTTTCCTAGACCTCTTGGTCTTGAAATCTTCTTTGTCTCTACCTTATGCACATAGATCATCCACCCTTAAATTTCCATATGTCCAATAATCATTGATGTCCGACTTTCTTTTCTTAAAGAGCGACCCAAACCACCAACAAACAAACTCATCCTACTCCTCATGTTTCTAACCATTTTGGGTGTATAACATAATAGGTGGATCAATTTAAATCCATACTCATGAACACTTATAGAATACTAGTTTAGTGTGACGAATCCATATAAATTGGCCTATCTCAATTCTCGGGGAAAGAGATTCCCCAAGAAGGCTTCTTCAAAACAAGCCCAAATCGCAGGTGGTTCATCTTCATCTCTACCCTCTTCCAACTGATCAAACCGAGTTGTAGAAATTCCCTCGATTTGATAATAAGCTAGATCATCTCTCTCTGTGTCGGCAATATGCATTAACTCGAACTCTTTTTAATATATCAGTGAAGTCCTCTGTATTCTCAGTAGTGCTCTAACTCGTGAATCTTAAGGGATTCATCCTAAAGATCTCACGAATCATTGAAGGGTAAGACTCTACTTTTCAAGCTCCTCTCTGCTGGCCGACTTTGTTAGTCACAGTGTTACACTAAAATTTACTTCTCAAAACAAAGTAAAAGCGGTCGCATCGAGTAAAGAACTAAACTAATGAGGTTGGAATCGTCCCCACGAGGAAAATGGTTCAAACTTAACTTTATTCTATTATTACTTCTATTTAGTAAATTATTTCCCGAAAACAAATAAATAAATGGTAGATTTGATTAATCAAAAAGAAATTAGCTAAATTAAATTAAACAAGTGACATGTTAAAATTTTGGAGTTTAATCAAGTAATGAGAGTAACTAGGGCGTAAGTGTTCCCAACAGGCTCCTAACTCGGTAATTCTATCTTTAACAATGCTCTCCGAGTATCTTACATGCAAAGTGGTAAGTTAGGTATCTATAAATCCTTGGTCCGACATCTAGAGAATTTCATTCCACACCTTGGTCCGGCTACGTGTGTTTCTTTACTAAACCTTATCTTTACCTCATATTAAGCATCATATTCGTTATTTTACTAAGTTGTTACTTTGTATCAACCGACACTAGCCTATTAGATAGTATAAACTAAATCTATGTTGATAATTCTTTTCTTATTATCTACCTCCTTGGTCCGGCAAGTAGCAATAAGCCGAGTTCTAATGTTGCCAATCTATTAAAAGACTTCTAAGCGAAAGAATTATCAATACATGCAAGATACTATTCTAGAATCGTTATTTTAGCTAGGTTTTGCCTTGTCATTTACCTATGATTCCAACAATTCTAGTTATGGAGTTTAGTTACCCGTTATAATAATCACACAATTCGTAATAAAAATGTAGGAATTCATGCACTTACATTAATTAGAATGAAAACAATCCAGAAATTTACTTAAATAAAGCACAAAACACGAATTATCAATTTCAGAAAAGTATTATAAGATCCAAAAATCAAAAGTTTAATATTAAGACAATAAAAATGAAAATTATCCAAGAGTCTAACTCCAAAAATGAGGTTTTTGATACTATTTATAGGAAACAAAACCTAATAAAAGAGGGAAATCTAATTAAGTAAAAATCTGCCCAAAACGCATATTAGTCGATGAACCTCGTGACAGATCGTCGTCGTCTTCTCTCGCTCCATACTTAGCTGTTTTTCTCCTGCCTTTCTTCATCAACTCTATGTTACCCTCGACGAATAGGTGTGACGGATCATTGCAAGCACGACGATCCATGTCACTTAGAATTAACGAATATGCAGGATAGACCATCGTGGCTATGACGGTCCTTCGGAAATTTTGGAGACCCTTAGTAAAAGGGTCTCGGACAAGCAGAACAGTTTTGCAGGACAGATTGTCGAAGGTATTACGGTCCGTCGTAGATGTATATCAGAGGACACTTGGAAAAAAAATGGAGACCCTTAGGACAAGAGTCTATGACAACCATGACGGTTGTGTAGGACGGACCTTCGTGTTAATGGTGGTACGTCTTAGATTTCTGTCAGAGGAAACTTAGAAAAAGTTAGAGACCCTTAAGAAGAGGGTATCTGACACCAGAATGGTTGTGCAGGATAATGACGGTCTGTCGCATGTGTCAGTTGGTGGACGGTTAGAGAAAACGAACAATGTGGTATAGGAACACACCCTATGACGGTCCGTCGTGGTTACGATGTTCCGTCATCGGGGTCTCGTTTTGTCAAACAGTTGTAGAACTGATGATGCCACAATTATTCCTTGTGACTAAAATTGAATACTTAGTGTTAATGTACATGTTTCTTACACAAATACCAAGCAAACTAGCAATTCTAAATAACCTATTTCACGAGTTTTAACAAGAAATTCGAGGATTCTCAACCTAGGTCAAACAAAATTGAATCAAAGAATGAAAACTCACAATAAAGAAATAGACTAGTACTGATTAAAAAACAAAAATCCAATGTAAATGGGTAGAGATCAGAGACACATACCTGATAAGAGGAGACAAACAAGCAAATGAGGCACTTGGTTATTAGGAGTAGAACCACAGTAGCAGACTTCAACCAGCAGAAAGGACATTTCAGGAATTGGGTATTTGGGGAAGTGATCAGTTTATAGAGAAGAGAGGTAGGAAGTTGGTAGTTTGAAAGGTAGGGAAATGGAAGAAAGAGGGAAGGAAATGGCTGAAATAAAGGGGTCGGGTTTTTTAAATGTTGACATATTTTAAAATTCCCAAGCCGGGTCGGGTCGGGTCGGGTTGCGGGTTTATGACGCAACAATTCCTCAACGACGGTCCATCGCAGATGCGACGGTCTATTGTGGATTACATCACATGTGCCCTAATTTTTAAAATAAATGAAAGCGTACCTGGAACGACGGATTGAAGCGACGGTCCGTTAATTTATCCGTCAATGAATGTTGCAGAGTGATTTCTTGCTGAACCGGCGAATGAAATGATCGAGGCATACCATCTTTATGAAGTCTGAGTAACGCTCCATGAGGGAGTAGTTGGGTAACCAAGTAAGGGCAAGTCCATTTACACTTGACCTTGCTCGAAAACAAGTGCAACCTAGAATTAAATAAAAGCAACAAATCCCCAACCATAAACTCTCGGTTTTTAAATTTATGGTCATGGTACTTATTCATCTTTACATTGTAGAGGGCTGAGCTCTCATATTGTTTCAGGTAAAATTCATCGAGTTCATTTAACCTAGTTAACCGTTGTTCTAAAGCTTCGTTCCAATCCATTTCAACTTCTTCATAGCCCACATGGCTTTGTTCTCTTATTCAAACGGAACATGACAAGCTTTCCCATATACAAATTTATATGGGTACATACGTATGGGAGTATTATACGTTGTCCGGTATGCCCAAAGAGCATCATCAAGCCTCCTTGACCAATCCGTTCTACTAGCGTTTACTGTTTTTAACAATATTTGTTTGATCTTCTATTTGACACTTCAACTTGCCCACTAGTTTGAGGATGGTAAGGAGTGGACACATTATGGAGAACCCCATATATCTCCAATAATCCCTTGAAAAATTTGTTGCAAAAGTGGGATCCCCCATCACTAATAATTGCCCTTGGGGTACCAAATCGAGAGAATATATAATTTTTAAAGAATAGAATGAAACTCTTCCCTTCATTGTTTGCGAGTGTGATAACTTCCACCCACTTAGATACATAATCAACCGCTACTAAAATATACTTCATTCCATGAGAATAAACAAAAGGAACCATAAAATCAATACTCTAAACATCAAATAACCCATTCACAAGACTGGAAATTAGAGGAAGCTCTTGCTTTTTTGAAATGTTGACATCTCTTTGGCATATATCACATGCTTAAGCAAACTCATGAACTTCTTGAGGAAGAGTTGGCCAATAATAACCATATTGTAATATCTTATGAGAGGTTCGGATACAACTATGACGTCCACCAACAAGTGAGGAATGACATGCCTTTAAAACACTCAACATCTCACATTCCGGCACAGAAAGCCGAATAAGCCCGTCAGCACAACTCCTGTTTAAGTATGGTAATCCCAAAAGAACTTCTTCACATCGTACATGAAATTTTTTCTTTGATGAAAGGACAAGCCCGATAGAATAATATCACTAGCAATATAGTTCGCGAAATCTACGAACCATGGAATCAAGTCTTGTGAGGCAGCCAATACATGCTCAATGGGGAGAATATCATCAATATAAGTGTTATCCCCTAACTCTCTCATAGATTCATCTTCTAGATGGGACATGTGATCGGCAACATAATTTTCGGTCCCTTATCTATCCCTCATTTCAAAGTAAAAATCTTCTGGCAATAATACCTAACGAATCAACCTCGGTTTCACATCCCTCTTTTCCATGAAATGTCTCAATGCTAAATGGTCAATATGCATTATAACTCTAGTACCTAGCAAATAGGAGAGAATTTTTTCAAAAGTAAAGACTACTTCAAGGAGTTCATGCTCAGTCACTGTGTAGTTCTTTTGGGCTTCATATAGGACTTTACTAGCATAGTAAATGGGGTGAAGTATTTTGTTCCTTCATTGTCGTAATACTACATAAAGAGCAACCCCACTAGCATTGCACATAACCTCAAATGGAATGTTACAATCGAGAGAAATAATGATAGTTGCCGACACCAATTTTTCTTTTAGCTCGCCCAATTCATTAAGATAGGATCCATCAAAATAAAATTTACAATCATTCAATAGCATTTTGCACAACGGATGTGCAATTTTTAAAAAATCTTTGATGAATCTCCTGTAAAAACCTGCATGCCCAAGAAAGTATCTCAAACCTTTTAAAGAGATAGGGGGGAAGTCTCTCTATTACCACGACTTTAGCTCAATCAATCTCTATGCCTTATTCTGAAATGCGATGACCCAAAATAATACGTTCTTTCACCATGAAGTGGCATTTTTGCCAATTTAGTACTAAATTGCAGTCTTCGCATCTCTTAAGGACCTCAGATAAATGGTTCAAAAACAGCTCAAATGATTCACTAACCATAGAAAAATCATCCATAAAAACTTCAGTAGTATTTTCCACCATGTTGGAGAATATCGACATCATACATCTCTCAAATGTGGCGGGTGCATTGTACAACCTAAATGAAATTCTCTTGAACGCAAAGGTCCCATATGTAGAAGTAAAGGTGATTTTATCTTGATCTTATGGTGCAATAGAAATCTTAAAATGCCCCAAATACCCATCAAGAAAATAGTACCACACTTTTCCGGCAAGTCTATCCAACATCTGATCCATGAAGGGCATAGGAAAATAGTCTTTTTTGGTCCATGCATTTGATTTATGGATATATAGACACACCCTCCATCCAGTTTCCGGTCTCATTGGAACAAGTTCATTTTCTAATTAGGGACCACAGTCATTCCCCCTTTCTTAGGTACACACTGAACATGGCATACCCAACTACTATCGGCGATCGGATAGATTACTCCGGCATCCAACCATTTAATGACTTCCTTCTTCACGACCACTTGCGTAAATGGATTTAAGCGTCTCTGGTGCTCAATATTTGGCTTATGTCGGGCATAATTTTGATTTAATGAGAATAAATACAAGGAGGGATCCCAGTAATGTCCGCAATAGTCCACGCAATAGCTCTTTTGAACCTTTTTAGCACTTTCACGAAACTCTCAACTTGTTGTTCTTTCAGATCTGATGCAATGATTACCGGCAAAGTGTCACCATTTCCTCAGAATTCATACCTTAGATGATGTGGGAGAGCGTTTAGTTCGAACTTGGGAGCCTAGTCTATAGATGGTTTCAATGGGTAGAGACTCGCGATTCTTCATGTCTATCTAATATTTCTTCAGTTTAAACCGAACATCAACTCAGGCAAGAGCCATGACTAATTACTCATACTCTTCAATGCAATCGTAATAAAAATTTATTATCACTGCCGCTAATGCTTCTACACCCATAAATTCTTGTATTTGTGTCTCAAATGACTCACCAACTTTGTAGGATATAGAAGATACCGATTGGAGCTCACCACTCTGCCTCATGGGCCTACAAATCTTGAAGGTCATTTCTTTATTGGTCAACCGAAATATCATATGTCCCTTTTCCATATCAACTAAGGCTCTATCCGTAGCAAAGAATGTCGACTTTACAATCAAGAATAACAAAATCTGCCAGAAATTTGAATGACTCCACTTTTACTAGCACATCGTGGAGTATCCCTATAAGACTTTTTACTGTTCGATCTGGCATAAGTAGACGCATCGCAGTTGGCTTTGGATCACCCAAACCCAACTTCTTGTAAATTGAGAGGGGCATGACATTTATGCTTGCCCCCATATCACATAATGCTTTCACAAAATGTAATAACCTGATTGTAGAAGGAATAGTGAACGCACCCGGATCTTCTTTGTATTGTGCCAGAGATCTTGTAGCAATAGCACTACAATGTTGCATTCAATAATCATCCTCACAAGTAACAGATATTTTCTTTGTAACCAGATCTTTCATAAACTTGGCATACCGGGCATTTGATCTAAAGCTTGTGCCAAAGGGACATTGATAGAAAACTTATTCAACATTGTTATAAAACGCCGATATTTACCATCCTCGGTCTTTTTCTCTAACCTTTCAGGAAATGGGGGTGGTGGTCTAGGAATGGGAGTTACAATCTTAGGCACTTCAACATCTTTTGTAGTGTTATCTTTTACTTCACAACTAACCTCTACCACTTTATCATTATCTTTTGTCTTGTTTTCCTCATTAGAAGACATAGGTAGGTCAATGGTTTGCTTACCAACGCGAGTAGTGATTACCATATAGTGTCCATCATTTTTTTGATTTTTTATAGTGTTGCTAGGAAGAGTGCCAGGTTGCCGTGCGTTTATAGTCGCAAATAATTGGTCCATTTGTAATTCAAGCTACTTAAACGATATTGCATGTGTATCGACTTTCTGCCCAATACCCGCTAAATAACTCCTGAACACTTTAGTGTGCTCATTACTAGCATTGAACCTCCTCATCATTTTGGGCAACATATCCTCAACTCACGCCATACTACCACCACCATCCCTAGGAGTAACTACACTATTTTGAGGAAGAACATAGGGCCCATTCCTATCATTTCTGTAACCAAAGTTACCCCAGTTCAAGTTGTTGTCGCAGTTGTAATTTCCATCTCCGACATAATGATCCTCACAGTTATATTTAACATAGATCCTACCTTCATTTCCTTGACCTTGGCGCCAATTATCCTCAATTGAGCTTTGGGAACTCGGTCGGAAACCCCCCCTCTGCTCATTTACCTCATAAGAATGCTCCTCATAATAATATTCATCATTTAGTGGTGATGGTTTAGACATGTAGTTAACAACATTTATCTTTTCTACACCCCTAGTGACTTTATAATACCAACCCATGCTCAGTTCTCATTTGAGGCATCTCTTTGCGAATCTTATTAGTGGCTGGGTTGTGAGTGTATTGCAATACGAAGGTACTTCTCCTAGTATTTGACTTCCTATTACTCCAACCTTTATTCTTCCGGGAGAATTTCTCTAACTTTTTGTCAATCTCGGATAAGGACACTCCCCATATGAATCATTGCTATAGTATCTAATACCGCATTATTATTATCATCTTGTCTCCGGTAGAAGTATTCCTTCAGTGACTCATCATCTATGCGCTGATTCGGGACACTTCTCAAAAATGAAGTGAATCTATCCCAAGAACTACTAACTGATTCTCATGGTAGTGCCACAAAGTTGTTCACTCTATCGTTGGGTTTAGTTTCTTCGAGAGCGGGAAGTAACATAATAAGAAAACATCCCTTAGTTGGTTCCAAGTGAAAATTTAGTAAAAAGGGAGCTTAGTGAACCAAATAGCAGCCTTTCCCGTCAGTAAGAGAGGAAATAGTCTTAGCCCTATTACATCCAAATCCAAATTAAGCCTCCCTACACAACTTTTACACACTGCCCTTACCTTAGCTATATGGGGATGTGGTTATTCATAAGGCAGCCCTGAAAACAAACCTCTAGCAGTGAGCATTTGCATCAGACTACTAGTTACCACAAAGGTGTGGAGTTGTGGTAGAGGGGGCAAGACAAGTGTCCCGTCATAGTGTGCAATATTATCATATCCTCTGTAGTATTCCTGAGGGATTGTTGCAGGAGGTGTTCTCCGTATTTCACCTTCCCCTGAAATATCAGGTAATATAGGGTCATGAGCGTCGACCAATGGTGGGATTGGCGGGGCGCCTCAATACCTTGGATGCCCAAATTTTAATTCATTCTTCTTTAAGTACGTTTTATTTTGGGGTCAGGTTCAATTAAAGTTATTTTTCAGCTCCGTGTGTTTGACATATAAGCAAGATAGACCTACAGGAGAAATAAACAAAGAGAAAAAGTGAAATTTGGAAAATATTGACTAAACTTCGATAATAATCTTAAAGTTGATCTAAAAGCCACTTTCCCTTGCAACTGCGCCAAAATTTGATACGCTCAAATTTACTTCTCGAAACGTAGTAAAAGTGGTCGCATCAAGTAAAGAACTCTACCAGTGATATTGGGATCCTTCCCACGAGGAACATGGTTCAGACTTAACTTTATTCTATATTACTTCTATTTAGTCAATTATTTCCCGAAAACAAATAACAAAGTGGGGTTTTGATTAATCGAATCAATTAGCAAAATAAAATTAAACAAGTGGTAGGTTTAAGTGTTGGAGTTTAATCAAGTAATGAGAGTAACTAGGGCGTAAGTATTCCCCACATGCTCCTTACTCGGTAATTTTAGCTTTAACAATCCTTTCAAATAATCTATACGCAAAATGATAAGTTAGGTATCTCTACACCCTTGGTTCGGCATCTCGAAAATTTCACTCGGCACCTTGGTCCTGCTATATGTGTTGCTTTACTAAACCTTATTTTTACCTCATATTAAGCATCATATTTGACATTTGACTAAGTTGTTACTTCGTACCAACCGACACTAGCCTATAAGATAGTATAGAGTAAATCTACGTTGATATTTTTTTTCCTATTATCTACTTCCTTGGTCCGGCAAGTAGCAATAAGGAGAGTTCTAAAGTTGTTCATCCGTTAAAAAGACTTCTAAGCTAAAGAATTATCAATACATGCAAGACACTTTTCTAGAATAGTTATTTTTGTTAGGTTTTACCTTGTTATTTATCCGTGGTTCCCACAACCCTAGTTATGGAATTTTGTTACTCATATTCATAATAACAATATTCATATATTTAATATAAGAACTCATGGACTTACTTTGATGATAAAGAATAAAATCCAAAAATTCACTTGATTAATCAACAAAATCATCAACAATAGATTCCTGAAAAAGTGTAACAATTGATGAAATTAATCCTTTAATACTTGAACAAGAGAACTAAAGATTCTCCAAAAGTCTTACATTAAAAAATTCTAATATCAAAGAGTCTACTAACAAAGATTCTAACAATAAAGAGTCTAACCCCATAAACGAGGTTTTTTGAACTATTTATAATAAGAACAAAACCTAATAAAATAAAGGATTCTAATTAGTGAAAATCTGTCAAAACGCGGCTGGGTCGACGAACATCGTGACGGACCGTCGTGGTCACGACGGGCCACCATTGACTCAATCGTCCCATACTTCAAAAATTCTTCTGCTGCTCTCGTCATTACCCTCAATGAACAGGTATAACTGACCGTGCCAAGCACTACGGTCCGTCGAGGGTCTCTGCTCCCTAATACTTAGACATCTAGGAAAATTTGGGTACTGGGACTACTCTCTTATCATTGCGACGGTCCGTGATGGACTTCCGTAATCACACACTTAGATCAGATTTCCCCATCTTTCTTCAACAGTTTCAATATGATGCCACCGATGGACCGTCACACTCTCAACGGACCATAACAAACGTCATAAGTGATCATTCATCTTAACTAACATTGAGTCCTTAAGCTCCATCAACACATGATCATGATGCTGACCCTCCTTTACATTAACTACTAAGGATAATTTTAGAACTAGGATGAACTGAAACACGCCCACTCGTAGAGTCTACTAACCGCACACCCAGTCTGGTCAGTCTGGTATATCATTAACAAACTCCTTCTTATTATCCTCAACGTGGGTTGTACTTCCCATGCTCATCATACTCAAAGCATCAGCTACAACATCAACCTTACCTTGATGGGAGTGGACATTCATGTTATAGTCCTTCAAAAGTTCCAACCCCCTCTACTGACGTAGATTCAACTCCCTCTTAGTGAAAATTGTACTGGAGATTTTTTCAGCCTGTGAACACACCCACATACACTCCATACAAGTAGTTCCTCAACAATTTCAGTGCAAATACCACAGCTACCAACTCCAGGTCATGAGTGGGATAATTCATTACATGAACCTTGAGCTGTCTGGACGCATAAGCTATCACCTTACCACCCTGCAAAAGAACACAACCCAAACCTACCCTAGATGCATCACAATAAATAGTGTAATTCTCACCACACTTTTTCAAAGTAAGCACCGAGGCTGAAATGAGTGTGTCCGTGAGCTCCTGTAAACTCTTTTCAAAAGTCTCTGTCCATTCAAACATGGCCTTCTTCTTAGTCAAAGTTATCAGTGAGGCAACAATGGAAGAAAAACCCTCCATACAACCTGCGGTAGTAACCAACCAATTCTAGAGAGATGCGGTTATCAGTGGGAGTAAGAGGTTTTGGCCAGTTCTTAACAGCCTCAGTTTTTTTTGCATTCACCTTCACACCTTTGTCGGACAAAACATGACCCAGGAAGGTCACTAATCTAAGCCATAATTCACACTTGCTGTATTTGGCATACAACTGATGTTGTCTAAGTAGTTGCAAGATTAGTCTCAAATGTCGTTCATGCTCTTCCCTTGTCTTAGAGTAGATGGGAATGTCATCAATAAACACTATGACGAAAGGGTCAAGGTATTCATGAAAGACCCTATTCGTGAGATCCATAAATTAAGTAGGTGCATTCGTGAGACCAAATAAAATAAGTATGAACTCATAGGGAACATAACTTGTATGAAAGGCTGTCTTTGGGATATCTCCATCCCTAACCCTAAGCTGATGATACCTTAACGAAGATCAATCTTCGAGAAAAAACTAGACCCTTGGAGTTGGTCGAATAAATCATCTATTCTCGGAAGTGGATATTTATTATTGATGGTGACTTTGTTGAGATGTCGATAATATATAAAAATTCTAAGGGTTGTATCTTTCTTTTTCACCAATAACACTAGAGCGTCCCAAGGGGATATGCTCGGCCGAATGAAACCCTTATCAGTGAGATCTTTTAACTGCAGCTTCAACTCTTTGAGTTCAGCTGGAGTCATTTTGTACGGAGGAATTCAAAATTTGTTTGTATTGAGTTCTATGTACCAAAGTAAATCTCTCAAGGGAGTAGAATTACAGGAAAATCATCAGGAAATACATCTTGGAACTCATTCACTACAGGGACTAGGTCTATGGAAGGAATGTCATGATCTAAATTGTAAACACTCACAAAATGACACAATAACCCCATAGACATCATATTATTGGCGTTAATGTTCGAAATAAAGGGATTAGGATTACTCGAGTCGTACCCCTTCTAGACTAGCTCTTTTTCATTAGTGAAACACAATCATACAACCCTATTACGACAATCTATACAAGCATAACAACTATAAAGCCAGGCTATACCACGATTAACATCAAAATCATGCATGAGTAACTCAACCAAGTTTGCACAGACAGTCTTACCACATACATTTATTGGGAAATCCTTGTATACTCTATTAGTTCTTACATTCTCTCCTAAAAGAATACTAACAACAATAGGATCATTCAAGACATCAGGCTATATCTCAAAAGTAAGAGCAAGTAATGAAGATACAAAGGAAAGCGTAGACCTTGGATCAAGTAAAGCATAAACAGAAGTTGAGAATACTTGCAACATACCTACGACCACATCAGAGGACATATTCTACTCCTCCCTACACGTAAGGGCCTAGAACCAGTTCCTCTTAGGAGGCGCTGCTGCTGCTGCATCCTGCAGATTAGGCCTAGGCTGAGCGATACCTCCAGCCTGACCTCTTTTCGGATGGCACTCGTTAACCATGTGCCCGCTCTTACTACAACCGAAGCAGGAATTAGTGCCTTGTCTTCACTCTCAACTCTGAGCATGGCCACACTTAGTACAGTCCCTTCTGAGATGCTACATGTCACCTCCATTGGCCTTCTCGGGCTTGGGTTTACCTGCTCTAGGTGTTGTACTCCTATAAATGTTAGAGTTCCCCAGAATTGTGTCGCTAGTTTTTTGAATCTGGGTTGTTCCCAGAACTCTGTTTCCCCTTTTTGAATCTAGGCTGTTCACGGACGCCAAAATTGTTTCTATTGCCACCATTTCTAAGACCTGCCTGATCGTGAGGCCTAGGCCTCCTAGCATCACGAACGCCTCTCTTCTTCCAGCTGTCCTCTACCTTTTGGACATGCAACATCAACCTGGAGAGGTCCATGTTATCGTGGAGAATCGCAGACCAACACCCCTTCTCCAAATCTCTATTGATTCCTATGAGGAACCTGCTAATCTCATCCCTACTGTTATATAGAAGGGAAGTAGCATACCTGGACAGTTTAACAAACTTCAAGGAATACTCCTTAACTTTAATATATCCCTGCTTATGGTTGATATACTTCTCAACCTTGGTCTCCCTCATCTCTCTGGGAATGAATCTATCTAGAAAGTATTTTTTAAAAAAACTCTCAAATTACAAGAACTCCGCCAAAAACTCGGCTATCTTTCCACTTGTTGCATCAAGTCTTTGCAACATCCTTGAGTTGATAGAAAGCCAACTCTGTTTTCTTAGTGTCTGTGGCCCACATAGCGACCAAAATATTATGCACCTTATCGACAAACTCATAAGGATCCTCCAAAGTCTTAGACCCTATGAAAATAGGAGTATTCATCCTCATAATGTCTCTCAGCCTGTTAACCATCCTGCAAATCGGTTGGTTCTCCCTATGAACATTCTGTCGGTTGACCTGGTAAGTCATGGCCTGGGACTTCGTAGTGATGGCCTGTGCCAGCTGGGCCAGATATGCCCGCACCTCAGCATCAGTTAGACCAGTGGGGTGAACCGGCATAACCACTCCATCAGCTGGATCCTGAGGTTGAACCTGATTACCCCCAGCAACTCCTCCTCCTATCCTTTGACCAATTGTTCTCCTAGTATTTATTCTATGTAATCAACAAGGATTTATGTTAGACACACTCATAACACAAAGAAAATCAGACATTAGGAAAGGCACGATAAGATCAGAAGAAGGGAAATTTTTCTAAGCATCACGCAGTCTCTAATTAAGGATAGTGCTGCACTTTACTACCATTACGTAGAAACTAGTCAATATGGTTGTTGTGAACTTATTATTTTCGTAATTCAACCTTGTTCTATGATACAAACTTTGTCATGACTGGAATCTATATCCCAGACGAGACCAATGTTTTTGACCTCTCAGAGATCGCAGACAAGCTTGCATACATCATCCTTACTTCATCTAGGTTAATTGTAGCAGAAAATTTGAAACATTTTGTTTCTTAACATACATGTATATATACTACTTAACATCATAGGCGTTCACAAATCAACCATCTAATAAAGAGATAATCAAATGAAAGAATCAATTCAAAATTTTACTAAACGTATTTTTGCCAAAACAACACCAGTACAAAGTCCGAACAAAAGTGGAAAGAAAAACTAATGGAACATGCAGCCTAAATGTAATCTAGATAAGAACGATAGACATCCTCGAAAGCATGAGGGCCTACCATGTTCAGATGAAAGCTCCACGACCGAATAGTTGCAAAATCAACCTGTAAGATCTAGCATCTATATTTGGCTGCACCGAAATTGTAGAATTATGTGGGATTAGTACACACTTCTACTAAGTATGGTTATATGCAAGAACACATAAAAGACATGCATGAATAAGAAAAACTCTTTCCTAACAACATGATTATGAAAAGTCAAGTCAGTGGACTTGTCAAATTGGGATTAGGAATGTTAGTGAGCTTTATAAATTTGGATTAGGAAAGTTAGTGAGATTTAAAATTTTTGATTAGGAAAGTCATTCTACAAGTGTAACATGCATAATCATACTTATTATATTGCACACAACAAATAACATCTTACACATAGCACATAACATATTGCATATAGCACATAAAATCTTTCATATCATTCATTCATATCCCTTGAAACATTGGAATCATGGACTTGACATTAAGACTACCCAAAATAAGGGATAAACATATGAGGCGTCAACTAGGGATTCTTCAGTAGCAAACACAAAGTCTGCTTCATTCATTCATACGTACTTCATTTCATTTCGTTCATAGGCTATTGTAAACACCAACTCTACCTAGGATTTAGTTTATGACTTTAATCCAGTTCGTTGTGCAATGCTCAAGAATGACCTAGTGTCATTACATAAGTCTAAATAACCTTTTGATCATCCTATCTTACACCTTTTGGTATCATTCATATCATTCTGTGCGTAATTTGAGGCTTGCCTCATTCATTCATTGGGAACTTTCACTTTAACCGACATAGATCTTGTGAGCATCATGAAATCCAGTGTCTTCCGCATACCACAAAGAGGTCGAATCACAAGCCAAAGTGACCCAAAACATGCTAGCATATATAGGGGATTGAACCCTGCTAGATCCATATATTTGCAGTATAGGTTCAAAGACTAGGAGATATAAGGAGACCCATACCCGGCATGCCGGATAGTCACATCTCATGAGAGTTACGTGAACCTCCTCCCTTACTGAAGGAAGGAATTACCGCTCCTAGCTAGTCTATTGGTACTCACTATAAAGTTCCATGACATTGAACTGATACGTCATGGAAGCTGACTTTTAGAATGAGGACATCATAGCTCAACATATTATTTCTCAACTTCTCATCAGTATTATATATATATTATTCTCAATACTTTCATTAGATTGTTCATACAGTCTAGTCTCTTCATTTTCTTTACACTATCATAGGTTAGTATGTTTTAGGTAACATTTACTTAGGCTCATTCGAGATTTATCTCATCTTTTACATTAGCCTCTTATTATATCGACACCACATTCATTAACTTTATCACATTTGCTCTTCATAGTTACTCACCCCTTAGCACGTGAATGTTCATTTCATCATATGCAAATGCACATGGCCATTTTGTGTGTTTCACACTCTTACATCACCCTTCTTGGGTTTTATCATTTCAATGTTCATTTCATTATTTAAATACACAGATCATAGGTTAACTTGCTTCTAAGAGTATTCTAGACTTATGGGTTTATAAATAGAAGTCATGAGGATTCATTCATAGTTCGTTTAAGTGATTCATAACTTCCTAAGATTATGTGGTACTAGACTTATACATCTTGTATGTATGCCAAGATCTCGATTTTAATCTATCTAGGTAACATTATTATTGAACATTTATTAACGTATGACTTATGTATCAATAAGTAATTTCATCAAGGGAACCTGATTTCGAATCCCTTGGACAACACATACAGTTTTATTTATTTTTGTTTGATCCACACAACTTTGGGACCCAAATCGAGCCCGAAAGCCTTAATTTCATATTCCCCTAGATTTCTCCCTTTATTTTTGTTTTCATTGGGACTGAGAAAATGTGGGATCAAACCCCCACAACCTCATTTTCTTTTTATTTCCTTCTCTTTAATTTCTCTCCTCTTTGCCGAGGGGGTGTCGTTTCGATCCCTCACATCCCCACTTAATTTTTCTCCTAAATTTTCCTTGGTTCTTCCTAAAGGTCATGGTTTGGATTCCAACACGACTCAACCTTTTATTTTTCTTTTTATTCCTCCATAAATCTCATTGAGTGGTGGTGGGTTGAATCCTACTCCTCTCATTTCTTATTTTTTTTTTATTTTCGGATCAAGGCACATGGGTTTGAAGTACACATGCCACATTCTTTTTTTCTCATACTATTTCAATGATTTTTAACATGGTGAGGTCTCATGTTCGATTCTTAGTTGCCTCGGATATTTTAATTCAATTTTGCATAGAATGATAATTCTCTTAACTTGGCCGACACTCATAAACAAGATGCTGGAAATATTTGCAGCCTAGTTGCTCATCTCCTTAACAATAATTGTTTAGACATTTTAAGTAGTTTTTAGTAAGTTCTTTAGGTGCATTTTCATGGATTCATTTGATTATTAGTTTTCATTCAAATTAGCATTTTTCCATAACTTATGAACATCACGATTTGAGTAATATTGTGAACATGAAATTCTACCATTAACATGTCATTATTCAAACATGAATCCAAGACTGTATATCACAGATACACATTGCACACACATCATTTTTCACTTAATTTCGGACAACATGCTCAATATTCACATAATTCGGAACATACATATGTAAACATAATCATCACGAAAACATAATACATTCCTAATTACTACCAGCAAACATAACAAACCTATGATTTGATGGGAGCTAGTGACAAGGATATGCAAAGACGAACAAACCTAGTTTTTGGAATTGATTTATCTGAACCTTAATGAGTATCTTGGGAAACGGACCAAGAGAGAAAAGAACCCATACCTTTTTGACGTTCAAACCTGGACTTGCTTGCAAAAACTTTCCTCAGATATCACGTCCAAATCACCTCAACTTCAACACTTATTCAATGAACAAACCCTCTCTTTGCCTAACGTGTTTTATTAGTGTTTGTTTTCTTATATTTTCGTGTGGGTTCTTCAGGTGTGAAAAACTTTGGCCTATTTTCTGTTCTTGTATTTGTTTAGGCAGATAGAACGTGAAAGAGAAGAGAGAATGATCGTTTATTGAGAGATATATGTGAGTAAAAAGAGTTTTCCTAGGATTAGGAGTTTAGTTTAGGACTTAGTCAAATAAGGTTTAGATAAATGGTAAAATATAATTTCTGTTTTATTTTAAATCATACAATAAATATTAATTAATTAAGTTAATTACAAATTTAAATAAGAACAATTTAAATCGTTGCTTTCACCTAGGTTTGAACCCGGGCGAAGCAAGACTTCACTTCAAAGGCAAATTTTTGGCCCTCTCTCACAAAATTTCCCCTCCACATTATTAATTAAATAATTAATTACATATTTAGGGTATTTATTTTACTATCCTTAGCCAGAAAAAATAGCATTTTACTCATATACCCTCCAAACTTAAGATTTCCTCCTAGTAAAGACTCATTCGGGTAAATCGTCATAGTAGGGATCCGTACATGTATGGAACCAAACTTTCCTAGCTCAAATATCTCCTCATGTTAATTGGATTGGCTGTCGCAAGGTTTCAGTGGTCTGGTTCTATGCACATAAATCCGTGTGAACCCGGTCTAATCGTAGGCATACTAGACACATTAAGCATTACCTAGCATATCCATTTGTTTTGGTTTGTTACATATGAATGTCATGAATAGGGTTTTTTCAAGTTAACTGGATTCATTTATCATTTTTTCATTGGCGACATCTTGTTATATTGGAAAAATCGGGGTGATCATATGAACCAGTTTAAGGTGGTGTTACACGTGCTTGACGAGAATCAATTTTTTGCCAACATTAACAAATATGTGTTTTGTTTAAGGTCGATAGCATTTCTTGGTCTTATCATCTCTTTTTAGAGAGTTGAGGTTGACCCAAGAAAGACTGAGGCGGTGAAATATTGGCCTAGACCATTCACCCCAAAAGACATTAGGAGTTTCATGGGTCTATCGGGAAATTATTGGAGGTTTGTTGATGGTTTTGCATCCATTGCATATCCCTAGACTACTTTAACCCAAAATAATAAGAAATTTTAGTGGTCGGAGGCATGTGAGAGAAGCTTCAAAATCTTGAAAGATAGGCTTACCTCTTCCATGTGTTGACTTTATTAGAAGGTTCAAAGGGTTTCGTTGTGTATTAGGATTCATCCCTAGATGGTATAGGGTGTGTTATTATGCAACGTGGGAAGGTGGTAGCCTATTTTTCTAGGCAACTTAAGGGGCATGAGAGAAATTATCCAACTCATGATCTTGAGTTAGCGGCCGTGGTGTTTGTCTTGAAAATATTTAGGCATTACTTGTATGGAATTCATGTTGATATGTATACCGACCATAAGAGTCTCAAATATGTATTTATTCAAATGTGTTGAATCTTCGATAGAAAAGGTGGTTGTAATTGTTGAACGATTACGACATATGGGTTCTTTATCACCTCGTCACGGGAAAAGTGTTACAGATGCTATAAGTCATTTATCCATGGGTAGTGAAAGATGGTCACAGGTTGGCTAAATTGGGTGTGAGGTTGGAAGATTCTCCAAACTGTGGTTTTACGGTCCATCATAACTCCAATCCATCTTTGATAGTCGAGGTGAAGTCCAAACAATACCTTGATCAATCATTGATGGAGTTGAAGGAATAAGTTCTTATCAAGATTAATGAATTATTCTCGTTGGGGGGATGATGTTTTGAGTTATCAAGGAATATTGTGTTTTCCCAATGTTGATGGGTTGAGGAACCGGATCCATGAGGAAGTCCATGGGTTCCGTTACTCCATTCATCCGGGTTTGACATAAATGTACCCTGACCTTATGTAAGTATTTTGGTGGGAAGATTTGAAAAAAGAATAGAGCGGAGTTTGTTTGTAAATGCCCAAATTACCTATAAGTGAAATCCGAACATCAAAAGATTGGTGGCTTACTACAATAAATCCAAGTTCCCACTTGGAAGTTGAAAGACATCAATATAGATTTTGTAGTAAGTTTGCCTTGGGATCAAAAGAAATATGACTCTATATGGGTGATTGTGGATAGTTTACCAAGTCCGCTCACTTTATTCTGGTCAAGTCTTCTTATTCGGCTGAATATAATGAAAGGTTCTCAAAAGATTAGATTGAATGTATCCATGGTATTCCGTTACCCATCATACTTTATAGGGGTTCACAATTCACATCTATGTTTTTGAGCTTATTCCAAGAAAGGTTGGGTACTAAGGATAAGCTAAGAACCGCTTTTCATCCCCATACAGATGGTCAAACGGAGAGTACTATTCAAACCCTTAAAAATATATGACTAGGACTTGTATTATTGATTTCAAAGGAAACTGCGATAAGAATTTGACTTTGGTGGAGTTTGTTAATAATAATAGTTTTCGTTCATCAAACTACATGGATCCTTATGAAGCCTTCTATGGTAGGAGGTGAAGGTATCTTATTTAATGGTTTGAAAAGGGTGAACCTTCGCTTTTTGGTCCCAATTTTATTTATAAGACTTCAGAAAAAGTTCTTATCATAAGGAATCGGTTGCAAACGACCAATAGTCAGCAAAAGTCTTATAACGATCATAGGAGAATGGATTTAGAGTTTGAAGAAGGTGATAAAGCGTATTGGAAATTTTTTCATGTGAAAGCGGTGGATGGATTTTTCATGAAATTTAAATTTTGTCTTCATTATGTGGGTCCCTGAGAATTGAAACTTCCTAGTGAATTGTCTTCGGTTCTTCGGATTTTCTATGTTTCCATTCATAGGAAGTGTATCGGTGATCACGAATCTATTCTTCCTATTGAGGGTCTTGGTGTGAAGGATAAACTATCTTATGAGAATGTTCCAGTTCACATCCTTGATATACAAGTAATGAAGTTAAGGAAAAAAGAGGTGACTTCCGTACAGGTGTTATGGAAGAACCACCTATTTTCGGGTGCAACATGGGAGGCCGAGGCTGACATGATGTCCCTTAACCCTCATCTGTTTGATAACTAAGGTTAGTTATTCTTAATAATAATGATAATAATGAAAAATAGATATTTATTTGATTTTTAGTGAAGTTTTGCAAAAGGTGTATTTTTTATGTCATTATAGTGTTACAGTGAAACATGCTTAATTAACTTGAAAATTTTCAATTTTACTCTTTGTCTTGTTTTGAGTTATCTTGTACATTTTAATATGGTATGCCTTTATGAAATGGCATCTAGCATGTTGCAATGTTGAAATTTGACATAATTGACTCGTAAATGCTATGTTGAGCCCTTTTTGTTGTGAGAAGGATATTCCTCATAATGTAATGTCGAGCCTTATGAGTCATAGTTGTTGTTTTTGAATTGCCTTGTATAAATGATAGGATTGCTGTTGTAACTAATGTTATTATATATTTGTTTTCGTTTGGCTGCTATTCTTGAGTCTTATCCTTTCTTCAACAGATTCTAGTGTCATTCGGGGACGAATGTTCCTGGGGGAGGGGAGGGATAATGTAACACTTCAAAATCGAGATGTGTTATAGAGACTAACATAAGTTCCATAAGGTTAAGAAACTCTTTTAAGGTCCATTTTAATGATTATAAGTCATTTAGGAAGTCTAGAAACTAAAACGTCCGTGAAGTCGGGAAGCTGGTTGAGGTACTAGCATACCCTAGTCTATTTGACTAGCTTGTAAGAGTCGAATGTATAAAATGTGCTTAAGTTAATCATAGTCAAACGTCCGGTACGAATCCCTAAGGACCAACCAAGGTCCTTTCAAGAGGACCCTTGCACGTTAGAGTCATACACTTCCTGGGTAGGGTGCACCTACGAATGGGAATTGACAGGGCGTAGTTTGTTGGATGGGGTGTCAATTCCATCCGTTGACCAAAACTTAGCCAAATCGTTGAAGGACCTCTTTTCTAGAGTCTCTGAATAAAACTACGGATGTGCAACACAAAAGGGGTCGTCGATCATGGTATCGTTTGTGAGGAGTCCATTTTTCTACAAGTTTTGACTTAGTTCAAAATAATTAATTAAATAAGCGGTTAGTTATTTATTTATGAGTTACAGGAAGCCATATTAAGTTAAATAAAACCAATTTTAAAGACCCCAACCCCTCTAAACTAACCTAAGCTCTCACAAAACACAAAATAGAAATTTCTTCCTTCTCTCTTCTTTCTCTCTCTAGGTAAGAGCACGATTGAAGACCAAGCCAGGGGAGGGTTATGGGATAAAAGAGTCAATTTTCACCATCAATATTCATAAATTAGCAAGTCATGAGATCTAATTCACCTTTGAGACCTCTTTCCTCAAAGGGTTCCATCAAATTGATTTGCAAAGTTGAGTTTTCAATTGTTTCATTCATCCAATACGAAATTGATGTTATGAATTGATTTGATTATTATTTATTTTCGAAGTTATGAATAGATTTACATGTATTGTAACTAAATTATGATATTTCTTTATGGATTGGTCTAGTTTGTAGAAGATTACCCTTAACCCTTAACCCTAGGTTATGATCTTTATATGAATTACGTTATATTAGTTCAATTTACTTGGTTACTTGTTGACTTACTCCTAGATGATGTTATACTATTCATTAATGAACTAGGGTTAGTTATATTCCTATCATTCTAGTTCTTGAGAAGTCATATAGGTTATGAAGTATGTTGTGAATTGT
This sequence comes from Solanum peruvianum, assembly GCA_027705065.1. Classification (NCBI taxonomy): domain Eukaryota; kingdom Viridiplantae; phylum Streptophyta; class Magnoliopsida; order Solanales; family Solanaceae; genus Solanum; species Solanum peruvianum. Next base: position 45,222,138 of record JAKWJD010001761.1, read on the forward strand.
CCTCCGTATCTTCTCTTAAGCTATGATCTAGTATTGAATTGTGATGTAGTGATTCTTTTAGACTTTTTGTCATGTTGGTCATTGAACTGTGATGATTTATATCCTTATTGGGTTGAACCAAGGGTTATTGGGAAGACCTTGATGATGAGTTATGAACGAGACTTGGAAAGTCTTATTATCCATATCCTTTGCTTCACATTATGGTTAATATTGATTAAGTCATGATGATATGTTGGAGTATGCCTTGTAATACGATTGATAGGATTGTATGATGTTGCATTGAAATGCCTTGACTATGATTTGTGAGGTGTTGTCTTAATATATATATGCTATAAGGATAGTGAAGTATTTAACAATGTGCCTTATCATGATGTGAAAATGTTAATGTGCTATGAATTATAATGAAAGGACAAAACTCATGAAATTTTTGTTGAGATATGATGATGATTATACATGGGTTAGACGCTATGACCTACAATAAGCTATGATGATTAATAAAGACAATAATGACATATCAAAGGGACTCTATATTAGCACCAAGTGAACTAGAGTAAGTATTGTCCCTTCCCACATAGGGAAGATAGGATCACTAATGTACTCTCGAGTTTGGATACTATAATATGTGTAGCATAAAGAGGGGCCAAACTATCTCTCCTAGTTCTTGAACTATGTTTCTCCCATAGCAATACTAGCTAGTTGATCCATATAGTTTCTATGTTCATGTTTTTGTACTACCTTTGCAAGTAGTCTGCCTTCTTTGGATTTAGGGTTCCATAACACCGAAATCCACATTAACAAATGTGGTCTTTGTCTGTTAGGCAATATGTTCCCAAAAGGTAAAATGAACTAAATGATTAAAATCTTACTAGAATGACCTAAGAGGTCTAACTTAGTCTAGGTAGGGGTATGGGACTCTACGTAAACATTGCACTAGTTAGCCTTGAGGGGAGTCTTAGGAGGATGTTCTTATGTATGAATTTGCTTATAACGCTACATGATATGTATATGGTGAACTTGCACATTGGTGATTCTCAATTTTGACTGGAGTTACGTATGATTGTCTTGATCTATAATTTAAAGTATGATGCGATGTACTCTTAAATGTTATGATATGTGAAGTAGGATGTTAGTCATTTGTTTACTTGATTGAGTATGGTTATGAGGATTTGTGTGGTTGTGGTACTTGTTGGCTTTATAGGGGTCCATGGGTAGTGGACTTGCTTTTGTTATTTTGAAATATACTCTCATTAATGCTTTTTACTATTTTGACTTTATGATAGATTTACTTGGCTATTTATTCAACTATATGCTATGTATATTGACTTGACAAGACTTGACATTTATGTTCTTGTGATGTACATGACTATGACTTAATGAATATATATAATTGATTTGATATAGTCTTGTTTACTGTGCATAAAGGTTTTCAAGAAAAAATGCATATTTATTTAAATTTCCCTTTTCATAGCATGATTTCAAAGTATGTGTGCATATGGTCTCATACTTAGTACAAGTAGTGTACTAACCCCATCTTCCTTTCCCCCAACATTTTTGGTTCCGATTGTTGAAGGGCTCATAGAGAAAACATTGAAGAAGACTTGAAATTCTTAATCATCGAAGTAGGGTAGGTCTTCACTTTCCGAAGGTGATGCCACTATCAACCCATGATATTGTTTTTAGTTTTAAAACTACTCTTATGTTTCTTTATTTTCATTAAGTATTAAACATTTGTATGATCTATATGTGGTCTTGTTATTTATGTATGGCCTAGGCCCAATATAATATACTCTTATTATATGTTTATGGGTTAAGACAACTAGTACGAATATGTTATGTTCTCTATATAATTGTGCTCAATAAATGTAGAAGATTGAGTAATTTTCCTATACAAAGAGTCTATGTATATTCAATATATATATACTTTATGTATGTAGTGGTCTATGTAAATCTCCGTTGTAGAGGTAATGAAAAGTTTTAATTTTTCCACTAAATTTTACAATAAATGTAATGATGGTAGCTAAGAGGCTAGTCTTATTCCTCAAAGAGGATGACAGCAGTTATGTCTAGGGGGTTTTCCCAGATGTGCCATGTCCTTGAGTGACCTTGCCAAGGGTCCAACTCTTTGATGGCGAGATATGTAGCCTACATAGAGCGTGGCATTGACAAGGAGAAAGCAAAGCACACGTTCTTTATTTTTTATGGGTTTGATAGTTCCAAAGACTTGATGTTGATGATATCTCAAGTATGAAAACTATTAAAACTCCATATTTAGCAATTAATTTTAGTATCTATTTCGTATGATATGTCCATGTTTGCTTGCACTTTGCAGTATCGTTGAAAGTCAGAAAAGTTTGTATAAGTCAAACATTAAAGATTAGCCTCAACAAGACTTTTCAGAGTTTCAACCTTATTGCAGGTGCAAGCAAACTTGATCATGTCGCTAAATATAGAGTTATAAAAGTTTTCATACTTCAAATTTTGGTAACATCATGGTTTTTAAACTATCTTAGCCATGAATAATAATGATGATGTGCTTTTCCTTCTCCTTGGAAAGACTACCCTATTTGTATGCTAAATATCTCCCATAACATATTTAGACCCTTAAGGAAGTCACCAGAGGAAAATCTGGTGATGAACAATTTTATGGAGTTGGAGGCTTAAATAATTCCAAATACACTTATCCGAGTGTTCACACTTTAGTTGTTACTGCTATTTATGCAATCATATCTGAAAAGAAAAGAGATAAATTAGGCAATAGTTGTAGATATAACATGGGATGAGTTACCAGATGGGATTGATGTAAAAGAATAATGTTATAAGAGGGAATCCGTACAACAAGAGTGTTATACTAAGGTCAATTGGCCTTAATTTCCATAGATGAGTTAGAAAATGATGCTCCAAAAATTCCACGTGTCTGCATACATATAACATAGACTTCACAGGATCAAGACCAAGATATGCACTTTGATTGTATGACTATCAATGAAAAATACCTTGGCTGGAACAAGGTTGCAGTTTATTTTGGTTATAAGTCCTTAACCAGGGGTAACACAAATAACCAAAGACCCGAAGCTTCGAATAGTTTGTTTGTTTGTCATACATTAAAAAATACAGAGACTGGTTTTCTATAATTTTTGTAGGTAAACGATTGATCAAGTAGGCTGCGGTAGTAAAGGCATATGACTAAAATTGTAAAGGGAGACTTGAATTGTGTAGTAGGGTGATACCTGTTTTATAAATATCGCGATGACGACGTTCGGGGATTTCATTATTTTCAGGGGTATGTGGAGGAGTTAGAAGGTGAGAAATCCCATTGTCTTCAAAGAAGGATCTGAGATGGATAAATTCACCACCACTGTAAGAAGAGAATGAGATAATGGGCTTTTGAAAAAGCTTTTCCACAACATTCTTAAATTTGGGAAATATAATGGATATATCAAAAGAACCAGATGCATTTCGTGTAATAATAAACAAATATTAGATAAAATTGAAAACCATCCATTGAAATTCTGGTGAGGGACCCCAAACATCCGAAATAATATATTCCAAAGGAGCATTGATCTTTATTGTAGAGTTACAGAAATCAAACTTATGCATTTTACTGCATTTACACGAACTGCAAAGAAGGATTTTTGTAAAGAAGATGAAATAGCTAAAAGCTTGAAAACTTGACGGAGAGTGGGAGAGGATGGGTTACCTAGACGTCGATGCCAGTTGGAATCACTTGTGCTTATGGTGGTTGTCAGGGCTTGAGGAGACATTGGCAATCGAAGAGATTAAGGCTATGGATAAACACATGTTCAGCTTTCCCTGCTAGAAGAGGCACCCCGTGCAAAAGTCCTTTACAAAAAATGAATAAGGTAAGAATGTGATAGAGACATAATTATCATTACAAAGTTGATGTAAAGATATAAGGTTCTTTTTCATCTTAGGCACACATAAAATATTGGATAAAGTTAAAGACCGAGAAGTTGAAGGCAAACATTAAGATCATGTATGAGTGATTTTGTGTTCTTTACCATCACCTAGAATAATGTCTTCAGTGCCATCATAATCTCAGTGATGGGACATATTGTTGATATCCTGTATGATGTGATGCGAGGCACCGAAATCAACAACCCAATTTTCATTATTTCTATTGTTGTGAGTCGCAAAATTAGCCCGTGGCTGTTGCTGAAAATTAATTCATGTATGTCCATCGGATTCTGATCCAGCATTATTTCTTATATGTCCATCTAATCCATATCCATTGAATAGAGAGAGAATTCCCAACAATAACTGGCACTGCTTCACGTGATGACCGGGCTTGTCACTTTGTTGGCAGGTAACATGGGGACGCTTCCTCTTACTGTTTTTACCAGCAGGTTGAGCACCATTATTGTTAGAAGCAGGTATATTTAAAGGATTCCAGTTGTTTCCAGTATTTGAAGCATGATTGGGCCGACATCGATTGTTTTAAAGAAATGGTTTAGAATCAAATTTTTTTGTGATCGGAACCGTGGTAGAGGATGATGAACGAATGAGTTTTATGTCAAAATCAAGAAGCTTCCCATTAAGTTCTTAAAATTTCACTGGAGTTTCTCGAGCACGCAAAGCTTTAGTGATAGTGTCATATTCGGCTCGAAGTCCATGAAGAGCATAAAGAAATAACTCATCCATTGAAATCTGAATGCCAGCACAAGCTGAAGTGTTGTAGATATGTTTAATCTTTTGCAGATATAAAGTAATAGAGAGTACTATTTTTCAATTTGCTTAGAGACTCCCTAAGACTCATGATACGACCACGTGATTTCTTCACATAGAATGCTCTCAAATTTTTCAAGAGAGTATAGCAAGATTTGGCATCAATAAAAAAGGAAACAATATCTAAAGACAAAAATGCAACTATGGCACTCCAAATGAGATGGTATTGTTGCTGGTGAAAAAAATTGCCTCTTGAAATAGGTGTTTGTTCAATAAAAAAGATAAAATCTTATGCACCGAGGATTTTTTCCCACTAGTATCTCCATTATTGGTAGTTTGTATTGTCGAGCTTTAGATTTGCCGGAGCGACAACATTGATGTTTATCAACTGTTCATTGTTATTGATGGTGAGATTGTGGGAGAATTTGTTATAGATATAGGATATGAGGTTGAGGAGTTTTCATTTGAAACCATTGTTCGTTGGCAGCGGGAAAGACACAAATTCTCCCAAAAAATTTTTGTAAAGCTTTTAGGCTCTGGATACCATATAAATATTACTTTTTGAGAGAAACATATCATTTTATTAACATGTATGTGTATTTATACAAGAGATCAAACTACAAACAAGGAAATAATCAACTACTAATGGATTGTGATCTTCACCTAGTGACAATAGAAATTAAATCACTAATGAGATACTAAGAGATGGAATATCAATCAAGAGATATCCTAATATCAATCAAGAGATATCACTAATAGTTTTCACACCCCAAAAGGGTAAACGTTGAGTTGTCAAAATTTCCATTTATAGTTTAAATTATTTTTCCTTAATAGTCTTTTCGATTCATATTGAAAAGGTGGAACCTGGAAAAGTTTGTCAACTCGAGCTTTGATGTCGACTCTCAACTAACGTAATACACTTTCCTTTTTTTTCTATTTTAATATTATATGTTACTTGTTTAAATTCGACATCCGATATATAGCCTTGTTGAGTTTTATGAATTTCTTGATCTTTGTATTTCCATTGTTGTTTTTAGTATGAGTTTCAGGTTAAGTAGGATATATATGTAATTTTATTATTAAAACTATATCTTTTATTAATTTATTTTACGATCTCATGTAGAATAATACAAATTGACCTAATTTAATACTTGTTGATTGATATTCTATGTGTTTTTGATATGTGTTAAAGTAAAGATTATTCATAGGTGTGTTTTGACACAAAGGGAGTGATAGTTTAGGCATGTGAATGAGAACGAAAAATAGTTATTGTATGAAATTTGCAAAAATGATGACTCTACTTCCTCATCGGAAAACTCTTCAGCCCAAGACCCATCATTGGCATTTCCTCAGGGGAGAGTGAACCCCACCCCACCCCACTGAGAAATCCCATCCACAACTTCAGCGATCATCGGGTCGGCCCAATCATTATCTCTATTATAAACTTTTTTCTAGTGAACCTTTACCCCTTCGCATTCTCCATATCCATAAGAAAACCATAACCCTAATCTTTGTTTTTGAAATCAAATCCCATTGACTCTTTATCTACACCACTCATCATAGAAGCCTCCATTCCCCCTACTAGTCACTGAAACCTCTCCCCAAAACCCTATAACTCTAATCCCACCGCCTCACCACATCTTATCCTTGACGATATACCACTAAGTCAACTCCATCAAAATATCTCTAGCATACCTTGTAAACATGTTCCTATTAAGCAGGCCATCATTAAGGTTTCTTTCATAAAAACGCAGTCAGACCTAACTCAATGAGGCCACCAAATCAATCCATAATGATTACAGATATGATGCATAAGTATTGTATTAAAAAAATAAGAAGATGGGTTATGTGCAAAGTATTCAATGAATACCGAAGAATTTTCCAAGTATTGCTTCACTTACTCTTCATTCATGCTATTCATCTTTCACTGCCCAAGGACTCCAAAAAGAAGACATTCTTTTGCATTGCACTTCTTCATGTATCTCCTCCATCCCAGATGAGGCTCCTGCATCTATACCATCTAACTTATCTCCCTCTCCCAAAAAAATTGTAAAAATATGGCCATGTTCTCGAATATGGGAAAGGAGGGGAATTTTAGGTCTAAAGCGGTTCTTAAGGGTAGGACATTTGATCCTGAAGTTAGGTAATTTTTCATAATTCAAAAGGTACTTAGGCTACTCCGGTTTAAGAGACGGGCATATGTTTTTCTTGATAATTCATTGTTGGTGTATGAAAATGAGGTTGTTAAGTCATATGTACATCTCAATGTGTTAGAGGACAATATTTGTACCTCTTATGTGAATGGGATGTATATTGGTGTTTGATCATGTTGGATTTGGAACATCTTCAATGGTTCGATTATTGCGATGGCGGAGTAAATATGGAATAAATATTAATATTGTATGATGACATCCAAATTCAATCACGAGCGAGTTGTTGCACGACCTAGGAAGGTGATAAAAGATGAAATGGAACTCTTTCATGAACTATTGTATGGGATAGTTCACAAAAGGATTATGCTAATAGGTAAGATACGACATGAAGCCTCTTTGTGGGATTTGACGATAGCAAATGCATTGGAGAAAGAGAAGCCTATTGCATGGACCTCTTTGATGAATCAACACATGGAAATGGTAGTAGGCTCCTGGGCCTGCTCTTTTGGATAGTCTCTTTATTTCCATCCTCCACAACGATCTTCATGCTTCTAGGGACCAAAATGCAGTGCTTCATGAAGAAAATGATACTATTTAGGTTGCTCTAGTTGAATCGAATGGAGAAGTGACAAGGTTGAAGGACCACCTGTTCCAGGATTTGGAAAATAATGCCTAAGTGGATCGTGTGTTACAGATTCTAGCATCTTCTCACAACCCTCCAACTCCACCTTGTTCTCCTTCTCACACTTAAATCCAATCCTTGGTCCTTTTGGTTATATTTTTGCTTCTTTTAAAATAATGTTATAATTACTGTGTTTTGTATGTTGCTTTAACAATATGTGGGTACCCATATATGTAAATTGTTTGGATGACTAATATCTTTAGATTTTGTACTTTCATCTGTTCAAGTTGTGTATCTTATCTTCATGCTTATTTGATTTTTCAAAAGGGGGAAGTTTTTTTTGTTTGTTGGTTGTACTGCTTTATTACAAAAAGCATGTGCAGTGAAGTAGTGTATTTATCATCATTGAAAAGGGGGGATTGATGGGTTGACATTATAATGAATATGCTTATGATGATGAAAAAATGGACGAGGTTCACGAGCATGTACCAGCATAGTGATAAATGTGTGGGAAGGAACTACACATACAAATTAAATTAAGAAAACATGTTTAAACATAAACACTAATAAATAAGGAAAAGAAAAAGGGAAACGAATCATATACGGAAAAAGAATACTTTTCTATAAAAAGAATTACTTTCCTTGTAGTAGTAAACAATTGTTTAATCCACCTATATTAAAGGATAATTTCTAGAAGTAAAAAGTTGTTTTTGCAATCTACAATCGAGAGATTGTTCCAGCAATGTGAGAACAACTAAAGAGAACAAGAAGGAAAAAGAAAGAAGAACTAGAGTTGAGTTTAGTTTTTATTGATTCATCTTAGAATATTGTTTAGGGATATTTGTTTCCAAGTGTGAAAGAGAATGTGAGGGAATTTTAATAAGAAGTAGGTTTCATTTGTTAAAGAGTATAGTGTGTGAGTATAGTTAATTTTAGAATATTTTGAGTAATCTGTTTAACAGAGGTACTACAGTTAGTACCTTTGATTATAGAGCTGTAATCTAAAGTTTCTTTTTTGAGATAGTGAAGTTTTGGTAAAAACTCCTACTAGTGTAGGTCATAATTTTTCTTCCTTTGAGAAAGGTATGTTTCCATGACAAAATCTCTATTTTTTGTGTTGCATTTCTATACGTGCAAATTTAACAAGAACCTGGTTCTTCCTTAGGTTGTAAGATTTTTTCATGAACTTATTGCAATCCTATCAAAAATTCTACCGGCTAACAAATTCTCAAGTACAACTGATGAAACTACCGTGATAGCATGAGCTTCTACAGGTATTCCTGCTTCTAATCAGCAATAGTCTAGGAAATATGTACATCAAGATATCGAGCATATGGAATAGTTAGGAAGCCAATTTACACAAAATGGTTCCATTTTGTCAATAATCTCTAATTAATCTATTAAAGAAGGGAAAAAAGAGTGAGGGACCATTTGGAATGCTTACTTATCAAACTTGTTTTTTCCTTCCATCAACAAGGTAATATTGAATATCACTTTCTTTGAAGTAATCACATTGATGCTAGTTTTGGAACAACACACACTGATTCTCTCAACTGTGATAACGAAAATTAAGTATAAAAAAAGAACGCCTGCTTTACCATGTTTTTTGTCATGTTTTCCTATTTATATCTTATAAAATGTATACAAAAAAATATTAAAAGGTCCTCATCCTTTAATACATGATAGTAAGATTACATACGGTTGTTTTCTTAGTTACTATTAATTTAGACATTCAAGGATTATTTTTTTCTGATGATAATATTTTCAAATACTTTCTAAGTATTTTGAATTGTTAATTATTGTGAATTACAATAATGTTTATAGATTTTTGAAATATGTTTATTACTTTGAACAACATATTAATAATCTCTATTTCAATTATTGAAACTAAGGAGATATAATATAACTTACAATATCATATATTTTTTCTTTAGTGATCTCCCTTTCTTGTCATAACAAAATTATGATAGCAATAAAAATAAAATGAAAAGGAATAATTTTTGGGATCTCCCTTCTTTAAGTAGATGTGCATCTTGATTTTCTGTTTTTATATGACAATACTATCTTGACTCGGTCGTTCCTTTATTTTAATTTTCTGTTTCTACGTTTTTTATAACGTTCTTTTGGTTCCTGTTCTATCGCGTAGAATTTAGAAAATCTCCTTTTATTTTGACAAGAGAAGAAGAAAAGAGAGGTCTTAATACAATCCAACTATTTCTTTTTATATCTAGCGTATATCCATCAAACAAACTAAGAACATTTATTTAATTTTATTTCAATAGGGGATATGGTTCTCCCTAGATCCTGTGCCATGTTACATAAAACAAATGAACATTCTTCTAACAATTACACAGGAGAAACAATATTTTCTCATTTTTCATCCATTTAAAGAAAGATAATAATAAAAAGATCAATCAAACGGGATTCTTTTTTCCGCTACAGATAGCATTGGCTCATATCTTTTACATTTTTCAAGCATTCACACAATCTTTCGTCATAAAAAATAGGGTAGTCGTATCATATCTAACTCTTCTCACATTTATTTATAGGGTCGAAAACAATTCTATATGTCCCAAAAAACTATCCGTTAATTCAAAATACACTATGAACCCAAATGGAACAATCTAGTATGTATTTGAGGAATTTTAAATAGGAACACACAATTTATGACCAAAAAGCTCTCTAATTTGTGAAATAAATTAGGTTTTATTCAAGACTTATATCTCCGATAATAATTTAGTTAAAAAATAAAGATCTAACACTTTTTATTTTTCAGATCATTGCAAACAAAGAGGTAAAACAAAATAGGGATAAAAACAAAGAACACGTCAAACTCACACTCAACAATTTAACTTATTTTATTTCAAATTTTTATCGCTATAAATAATTAGTAAACATAATAAGTTTATTGTATGAAAGTGAACTCACGAGAAAATTTTTTCCATCTCAAGCCTTACAAATAATTTTCAATCCATCCTTAACACCCATTAGTAATAAACAGATCAACATAATAAACACCTCTTAATTTTTATATAAAAAAATAATAATTATGAATGTCAAAACTTTCATAGATGAAACAATAAAAAGATTATATTTCATCTGGTAGATTGTTTCCATTTTCAAAATATCAAAAGCACAAACCATTGTGCGGGAGGGCATATTACATCTGTTGCACAAAATAACAAAAAGAGAAAATGAAGAGAAAAGAGTACTTCGTACTTTAACTGGATAACCGAGGAAGTTGATGATATATATAAAAAGGAGACCGAGAATCTTGTTAAACCACAATGCAGATATTGTGAAGGTGTGTAGGGATTGAGAAATGAAGAGTGTGGGGCAGAAATAAAAACCTTAATCATAAGGGATATATTTAAAGGAGAGGGAGAGGACAAGAGCTGGTCTCCTATATCCATGTAATGTTGCTTTGGTTTGGGCTTTTAATTTGATTGTATTACTTTTGCATTTTAATTTAGTATGTATTACATAGAGAGGATATGAACCTAAATCGAAAGATATGGAGTGTAACATCTTGCAGCTAGAAAGAACTAGAAAGACGTGTAAAATATGCAAATAGTTAATTTTGGAAAGTGTAAGAAAAACAGTAAAATATTAAGATAAAAATGAGTTTTTTTATCAAGATATTATTGGAAAGCTCGTGTGACAATCTTTCCAATGCCGCAATGTTTGCGCCATTTCGACTTTGGATGAGTATGTTACACCCTTTTGAAGTTGGATTGTCGGATTAAGAAAATGTCCAATCCGAGATTTTTAAAGGCTTTTATTCTTTTCGATACCCTATTATTCTATTCCGTTTTTAGGATTTTAATATTGGTCAACACATAAATTGTCCATTTTAGAAAATTAGAATTTTTACGCCAGGGCTAAGGAGAAAGGAGAAGACAAAAGAAGAAGGGAAAAAGGGCAAAATCATCAAGATCAACCACGAACTTTGGTATTTTCACTAAGGAACTTTCTTTAAAAAGGTATGTGAGACTCTAATAACCTTTGGATCGTTCTCCTACGAGCCAAACATATTATTTCAATTTTGATTCGTTCTAAAATCATTAGAATATTGATATCTTGATACCCTTTTTTTGAATTGCCTGAGTTGTGAAGTTTTGAATTCGTTACGTCGCATTATATGGGCATTTAAGGTTAGGTTCTTAGGTACATATTTTAGGTAGGTGTTTATAAAAGATATTTAAGAAAAATAATCGAGTTTGGGTGAATTTGGGGAACAAAATTGAAGAATAAATTTGCACGACTGAAATCTAGGCATGGGAGCGTGTCGTGCAACCTGTTTCTAGAATCGAAAATTCTGCTCTGCGTCACTGATCCTACACGAGGTGTTCTTCGTGAAAAGATATTTTTGAAAATAAAATTAAATTATGCCTCCCCATCGCAGAACCACCTTTAAATTCTGATTTTCTCATGATTAGCGATCTACAATCATTCCTAAACATCATGAGATCTTGCAAAAACAAATAAAATTCATAGAATACATAATTCAATTCAAGGATAAGTTAAGAGTCATGTATGGAGTAGTTCAGAATTACAGTTAACACAAATCAATAGTCAAATAAGAGCAGTCATTTCAAGTTTTCATTATTATTTTACAAATATTTTACCTTTCTTTTTAGACTTAAGTTTTGAGTTCAATAAAGAGTAAAGTTTGAAGTTATTTCTTCAAAAATGTATATATGGACTAAGTATTTATAATGAGGTTTAGAATAATTGTTTTCACATTTAAACAATAATGGAAACTAAGATTTTCAAAAATCCTTTGAGCTAGTTTTTAAGAAAAGAACAAGAGCTTTGTATAGGAAGCAAACAGGGAAACATATATTTACATTGTAGCCTTTAAGCTATGTTTTTAGCACAAATCTAAAACTATAGAAGTAATTATGTTCTAAAAACATAAGATCCAGTATATTTCGGTAGTAGTATTGTACACCGATATGGGGGAGATTTCACACCAGTCACCATAATCCATGTAGCCATCATGGGTAAAAGAAGGTCATAATTTTAAGATGAACCCTTTCACAATAGACTTGTGGATACACAAGGCAATTTTGGTCTTATACCTTTGGCTGGGTATAGGATGCGCTGACAGCATAAGGTAGACTGTTGTATCATTACTATAACTCTTATGTGATGATTGTCGGTTAGAGAAACTCCCATAGCAGTTATTGTATTTTAATATAAATCAGTTCATTGTATTTTTACATATATCTCAGAGTTTCTTGAATCTTTGCATATACAAAGAGTTTGTAGCATGTTTGCAACGAACATTCCATTATATTTCACTTGTTTAAATCTGGTTTATACTGAAATCTTTTTAGAAAATATTCATGAGTTGAGAAAAGCAAAGTTAAGTGTTTATTTCATAATCTCTTTCAAGATTATATTGTATTAACATTCCAACTAGCATACTCATGCATTCAAGGTACTCATGCCAATTGGTCTGCATCATATTATGATGCATACGCATGTAACGAAGATCAACATCCAGCGCAACGTTGATCCAGTTGAGTACTTGAGAGTCAGTTGGTGAGCCTCCTGCCTCTCTGCAGGACATCTTTTATTTCTTTCTACTTATTTTAATATAATGCTGTGGGGTTTGTCCCAACATCTCTCAGTCAATTAAGAGGTTTCATAGGCAATTTAGTAGTTCAATAATCTTTACATTTTCATTCTTATATTAAAGACTTGGGTTGACATTTCCTCCAAGTTGGAATGTTTAAATCTATAAGACATTCCTAGTTATTTTATTATTCATTTCAGATAAGTTGTTTTATTCTTACAAGAGTGATTGTTTTCATCCGCAAGGTCAAGAAAGTTAGTCCAAGGGTCCTCTCGAAGCATGAAATGGTTATCTAGTGCAAGTCCCACCCAGGGTGTACGCTCATGGAATGACATGGAGATCGAGGATTATAGTACTAGCTTAATAGGTAGCTAAAAATTATGTAGTTTTCCATGTTAGGGTTATATTCATCATTGGTAGACTATCGTGTTTCATAATTCAATTGTTACATTGTTTTCTTTGATTTAGTTACAATATTACTTATGGTTGTTAATGATACAAGGGTCTATCTAAAACAACATATCTACCTTTACAAGGTTAAACTAAGATTGTGCAAACACTACCCTGCATATTCATGTGGAATTACAGTCGATTATGTTGTTGTCGTTACTTTTAATTATTCAGCTATGAACAAAGAAATTTGTAATTTTTAATCAAGAAAATGGAAGGGAAAGGATAATCTAGATACCAATCTATACTAGAATAGTAAAATTGAATCAAAATAAAAAAATAAAACAACACTCTTGTAAGATGTCATAGGATTGTAAGAAAAACAACAGTGCATTCTTTTCCATTTTTTTTAGAAAGGACAATCAAGTCAATATATACTTCTTAAACTTCAGAACTTAATTTTAAAAATTGCTTTTATAGGAAGTAACAACTTTTCCATTCTTTGTTGGAATATAAATAATTAAATATTATAAAAATCTAAATTAAATTGCTTAACCAAGTTTAAGTAATTACAATTTTAATCATTTGAACAACTCTTATCAAAGTATGACACTTTTGATTTTTTAATATGCAAGTGAACTAATTTGTGCCTATTCACTACTTTTTAACGATTCTCATGATTGATTATATTTTTCAACTTCCTTATCCTTCACATACTTCCATTATGCATTTCATGAGTTGCAGGGATGAGTGACACAATACCTAAGGTGTTTGAATGTGTTATGTAGAAGATCTTCAATTTTGAACAATTTATTTTTAGAAAGTTTATCAAAAGTACATATTATGGGTAAATAAAGTCTCTTTGTGTTTTCGTAGCTTCATTACCTCCAACTTGTTATTTATGAATTGGGTTAACAAATATTATGCATAGTGACTTTAAATTTCTTTGCTAGGCTAGTCTTAGATTGGATATGAGCAAGATGAGATCTTTGGAAATCCTAGATGGTTTTGGATGGTTTGTCTAAGATTGATCATGTTTCCTAGTATCTAATACATTAAGGAAGACATAAGAATTTTTCAAAATTGAATCTGTGTGGGTAAAACTCCCACTATAGAACTCTATCTGAAGAATATAGAACGTACATATTAAAGGTTAATTGTTAAATGAGGGATTTGGGAAGACTTTATGTCTCCTTGCAGCAACTATAGTAGGTTTCATGCCTCTACAACGAGATAAATTAATTCCCGTTATATAGGGGTTTCCCCAATGGTGACACCACTATAGCAGGGTTTCTATATGGGAAAAAACTCTCCAACCCTCTTATTATCTTAAAATTCATTATTGGGAAAAGAAAGGGAGACTTAGGGAAACCTTCCTCTGTTTTTCCACCAAGATCTTCAATAAGTGTAAGTTAATTACATCCCCAACTTGTATTTTCATTCATATGACCTAATGTAACACCTTGAAAATATAAGACACATTGTAAATCCTAACTTAGGTGTCATGAGGGTTAAGTACTGTTTCAAAGTCCATTAAAAATTATTATCGTTCATCTAGGAGGTTTAAGAACAAAAACATCCAAGAAAGTCCATGACGTTCGAGAAGTTAGTTCAAAGGGATGTTCGTGTGCCTTAGCCTAATTCATTAACTTTTCGGAGTCGAAAATGTACGAAAATTGGTATATTCGTAGCTAATAGGTGTATGAGTGGTTTCAGGGTTGAAACGTCCGTGTATGACTCCCCAAAGAACAAGCAAGATCTCATGAAGATGACCCTTGTAGTTTGATACACCATTACCTGGAAGTCTGCATCAACGGGACAGAAGACGGCCCGTGTGTGGATCGACTGGGCGTTGATGCCAGTATTGCCCCACACTTAGGATATTGGAGAAGTCCCCTTCAGCCGCATAACCTCTGAGCTTATCGACGGAGTGTAGAGGTGCAGGCTATGGTCCGTGTGGCGGATCGACTGAGCGTGATGCAACCATCATCCCACACTTAGACAATTGGAAGAAGATCTCGCCTACACAGTCTCTGAAAAATCCAACACAGTGTAGGACGGAGGGGGGTAGTCTGTCGACTCACACACGGTCCATCGATCGGGGCTTCATTTGTGAGGGTCGAGTTTCCTACCTAATTTAAGTCGGTGTCATTTAATTAGTTTTGAGGTTTTATTGTTTAGTTAGGGATTAAAAGAGTATAATTATGTTTGTTTAAGACCCAATATAAATAATCCTAACCATCTTTAATCTAATGACAACTCTAAAATAAACTCTCTCCCTCCTCTTTTATTTGTCTATACATGAACTATCCATTAAAGACTAGCAAGGACTAAGGTGTGGGGCTTGAAAGGGACGAATTCACCATCAAATTGTTGAAAAACATTAAGGTATGGGTTCTATTCACCTTTGAGACTCATTCCTCTAAGGGTTCCTTTAAAATAAATTTCAAAAGGTGAGTTTTCTTATGGGTTTCATTCAAATATAAATAGATGTTATGAATTGAGTTGTTAATGATTTCTTAGGTTTATGTTGAGTATATTGACATGTAATTCAACTTTTTTATGGTAATTGTTGATGGTTTGGTCTAAATTAAAGAATATGATCCTCTATCCCTAACGCTAGGTAGTGATCTTGACCTATACTATATTGTGATCATTCAGTTAAGTTAGTTGTTTATTAGATTACTATAATATGGTGTTAGTTTGATTAAAATTAAGATTAATTATAGGCCTATCAATCTAGTTTTTGAGATGTTGTTTATGTTATAAAATGTAAAGGTAAAATTAGCCTATGTATCTTGTCTCAAGTTGTGATCTAAAGTTGAAATATGTTATATAGATGCAATTGGGTTTGAATTGTATGATCATGTTACTCC
Organism: Solanum peruvianum; assembly: GCA_027705065.1. Classification (NCBI taxonomy): domain Eukaryota; kingdom Viridiplantae; phylum Streptophyta; class Magnoliopsida; order Solanales; family Solanaceae; genus Solanum; species Solanum peruvianum. The sequence goes on from JAKWJD010001761.1 coordinate 45,238,446, forward strand.
CAAAATTGGGTTGACTTATAGGTTGATGGTAAGACCTTGATAATAGACTATGAGGAAGATTTTGTAAGACATAGAATCGCTATTTTTACTTCCAATTGTGATTAATTGTTGTTAAGTCATGACATTACATAAGAGTATGGCTTATAAAAGGATTGCAGTGTGGTATAATTTTGAATTAAAATGTGTTGACTATGTTGTGAAGTTGATTAAGGTGTATGTGATATAAGGATGGTGAAAACTATCAATGTGCCTTGATATGCTATGAAATGCTAATATGTTAACCTCACTTCTATGAATAATGATGAATGGACTTATACTCGTACAATTTTTATTGATCTATTAATGATGATGATTATACAAAGGGTAGACCCTATCGCCTAAATTAATCTATGATTGATAAATAAAGGATTAAAGACATTTCAAAAAGAGACTCTAGCTTATAACCAAGTGAACTAGATTAAGGGGTGTCCCTTCGCACATAGGGAAGGTAGCAACACTATGTTATTATTGATATTGAAGACTATAATGCATGGCGCACTAATAGGGTTCTAGCTAAATCTCCTAGTTCTTGAATTATGTTCCCCCATAGGAATACTAGCTAGTTGATCCCATGTAATTACTATGTTTCATGTTTTTTTACTACCTTAGCAAGTAGTACGTCATCTTTCGGTGTAGGTTTTCATGAAACCGGATTCCACACTAGCTCATGTGGTCTATGTTTGTTAGGGAAAGATGTTCCCAAAAGGTTAAACGAATTAAAGGACTTGAACTCTAACTTGGGTAACCTAAGAGGTCTAGCTTTCTCTAGGTAGGGGTATGAGACTCTACCTAAACATTGCACTAGTTAGCCTTGAGTGGAGTCTTAGTAGGAGATTATGATATATGTTTATTTTATGATAATATATGATGCATATATGATTACCATGGCATATTCTTGATATTATATGTTGATTAGTTTATTTATGAATATGCCTTGTGTTGTAATATTAATATATAATTAAATGTAAACCTAAATGCATGATATGTAAAGTTGGATATTTGTCATGTTTTCCTGTTGAGGAAACTTGATTGAGTAAGGTCATGGGGGTTTGGTTAGTCATTGAAGTTGTTGAATTAATAAGGACTTGTGAGTAGTTTTCTTGCTTATTATTATATGTTTAACTCATATTTAGTCTTGTGATATTATTCCTTGATGTTAAGGTTGTAGTAAATCAGGTTTTTCAAGTATGTTGGGATAAGTATTACTTATTGAGATAGTAAGCATGTTTGATTGGTTTATATGACTTACTTTAATTTGCATTAAGTCCCTCAAGGAGTAAATTGGTATGTTTTGACAAAGAGGTCCCTTTCAGCATGTTTTGTTTGTGTATGTGCATAATATCCCATTCTTAGTACATGTGGAGTACTTACCCCATTTTCTTCCCTTTTTGCCAAACATTTTAGGTTCCGGTTGTGAAACAGTTTGGAAGGCAACATTGTTGAAGGCTTGGATTCTTCCTTTCATCCAAGTAGGGTAGGTCCTCAAATTTCGAGGGCAATGCCATACTCTAGATTACGAATTTTGTTATGAGCTTATTGTCAATATCATTCATTTCCTTTGTAATTGATTGTTGTACTTTCGTATGACCTATATATGGTCTTGTTGAATTGATCTACAGGATATGCCCATATTGTGATATTCATTTATATAGTATGAGATAAGACAATCGTTGGGACTATTTTCATATTTTATGTGTATGTATGTGCAATAAAAGTAGAATATATATTATGTGTATGTAGAGGTCTATGTAAACCTCCAAGTAGTGTATGTAAAGATCTATGTAAACATCCAAGTAGTATATGAATATATATTATGTGTATGTTGAGGTCTATGTAAATCTCCAAGTAGTGATAGTGAAGGTTTTAAATTTTTCCGCATCTTTCAACCTATGACTGTAACGAAATGAAACTAATACGCTAGTCTTAGTCCTTGAAAAGGACGACGACGCGGGTTACGTCTAAGGGATAAGCCCGGATGTGAAACTTAAAGTAAAAAATATTACTCTCGGGGAAGGGTTTTTGCTTGAATTAATGATAGAAAAGACTCTTGATGTGTGGAATGATCACAAAATGGCCTGAGGTTAGTGTTTTGTTCTATAATACGGGTATTCTTAGGCCATTATTAATTTATTGTCGTTCTTTATTGTTGGTATAGACTAAGATAAGCAAAAATTCATAACAACGGAAAATCTCAAGTTCTTTAAAGCTTCGAAATCATGACCTGAGATTGGTGATATATTTGTGTTTTTCATGTTTATTTTATATATGCTTTTTAACTACATCATCAGTAATGTATGCATGATATATATTAAGGGAAATCATAAACATGTGATGTGAAATAAAAGATGTTGTAATATGCATGCAATAAACGTGTTACATGAATGTACATGTGTATTTGTGATTCATTGTGGTTGTGATTGTATAGTATGTTGATGATTGGGATTGGGGGACACATAAAGAGCATACTATTCAAAATGACAAGTAACATGCATAAAGGGTTAAAATGACAAATAACACACACACAAACACAAAGAGTACAAGTTCAAAAGTGGATTAAAATATATAGACTTTTCTCAAAATAAAAATAAAACTACCTAAAACTAAGCGGAAGGAGATAGGTATGATCTCGAATGCCATAAGTTCACCCTCATCTCTGAGTCCTACTGGAACCAGCTCGATGATAGTATAGATGAATGATACTTGGGGCTGCATCCTCAAAACATATGCATAGTGTACTAATAGTACCAAAACAACAGGTATTTAGTAGGCATCACAAATCGACTGAGCTTGAAAAGTAAAGACATTATTTAAAGCAAGAAATTAATCTATAGAGGTAAATTGAACGGAAATTTAACAATACTAAATACGAGTCTAGGAAGGAGTAGAAGAGAACAACAAGAAACTAAGTATAACCTAACTAGACATCAATAAGCCAATAAGGTACACTTATGCACAAGTTTAAGAAAAATTGCCCGAATGGACCACCAAAAGACTAACTATACATAAAAGAGGTATAACTAAATAGTACAAAATTTTGTCAATCAAGAACTAAAAAGGAACATACCAACCTTTAATCAAGGATATAACACCCAAGGAATCCCATAGAACCATGCCACCAAGAATAAATCAAATAGAGGATAATATGCCCGAAACTCAAATTGTGGTTGTATTTAAGGTCCGCAATCCTTGAAATGTACGACTATGGGAGTGGTGTGACCCAACCTTAATCTTCGAATATATGAACTTTTGAGGTAGAGTACCATGTCAAGTCACCATCATAAGTCCATCAGGGATCGACGTCCACCAAAAGCTTGTAATCTCATGCCACTCTAAACCTAAACCCAATCGAATTTGCATCATTGAAAGAAACCCAAAAGTAGAAAAAAGAATAATTTGATCCGTGGTAAAAAGGAAATTACAGAAAATATATTATCGTAGTTGAGTTACCTCCTAGCTAAGGCTCATACTCATTTATCCAACTGTGATACATTATTCTGTGGGCGGCTAAGCCGTTTGAGGCCACGTCAGAGACTTCTAAGACATATAAACTTCGAAAATGTGAGTATGATGAAAACACTAGCCTTTTCAAAGTGAAAGGACAATAACAAGCTTCTCAATATCATACAAGAGCATGAACAAATACCACATGGTAAGGCATGCTCATGAAGCCAGAGTATGATGTTACTACTAATTAAATACCTAAAATTAAATCATAAAATATGATTTCTACCTTGTATACATGATTCGTCTACCAACCGATACAAAGTCTAACTAATTAACATGAACTCACACTCTCTAACGTAATCTAAAGACTACGAAGCCATAACCTACCTCAATGAAGACGTACATGCTTTAAAATGTAATTTCGATGTTTTACCCTTCCTAATGACCTTCGATCAGTACGATATAATTAAAACACATTCACACTGTCAATATAAGATTTTTATCTCAATAAACAGAATAATTAGAGATGAACCTAAAATTGAGTCGAAAAAAGATTGTGGGACCCATGCTAAGAATCCTAAAATTTTGAATGTTTTAAAAGATCTAAATTAAGTTACATTACTTTTGTCCCCAAAATAGACACAATTTATTTCTCATAAAGCCAGACTCAACAACATGTAATAAAATCACAATAATTCCGCAAATCAACAAGATAGCTGTCATTCGAGATAAATTTTACCTCAAATTGATTCTTACTACACTTCCCCAAAAACTCTAATAAGCAGCCACACATTTACAAGATAATATTGAAAAAAATATTGGTCTTAAAATCTGGAAATCGATTTACAACTTTAGGTTCAACTATGTCATGCCCCAAGATACCCCTAAGATGCATACAGGAGACCTAGGACTACAAGTGATCCCAAGCTAACCTTCCTAGCATGATAATGAGCATACTAAAGAAAATAACTAATGCAGAAGATAAATCACAATTTAAAACGAAAAGATAGGGAATACCTGTACTCAATAGATGAGATACTAGAAATACTGACAAGTTTAATACAAGAGAATTATTAACTCACTACTAAGCTGAAACTAAATATGTCTGAAATAGCCTCTAAATAGACTAGAAATGATAGGATAGGCCCCAACTAAATCTAGAAAAAAATGAAACTAAAGGACTAAATACTAAAAAGAAATTCATGACTATTGTCCTCGGAGAATGAGGACTCACCACCTAATCAACTTAATTGGAGACTAGAAATCGATCTAAGCGCGATTTGGATGCTGAGAACCTGAACCTACATCACGAGAAGATGTAGCACACGTATGCATCAGTACATGAAGGTACTGAGCATGTAGGATATTGTAAAGCTGAAATAAAACATAATTGAAAAAGCACAAAAGTAGAATAATCGGTACATGACATATACTGAATTTTGATCTAACTAGATGCAATGATCAAATCTATAACATGATGAGATTGAATACTAACTTATTTGTAAATATGATAAATGGAAGAAAGTCTGGCTGAACTATGGATAACACCTCTAAAAATGACTTAGGTGAAAATAGGGCCTAATTTGTGTGATATGAAGTATTGAAGTCCTGATATTTTTAAAATGATGTTTGAGGTTGTATCACAAGATTTTGGTTGTGTCTGAAGTCAAACATAAATGGACGACCTAGACGTTCGACGACTAGTCACCTATGTGACTTATGTGTTTTCATGTTATTATGGATGAGTAATGAGTTGATGAGGTCTTTATATGATTTATAACAGTGTTTTAAGTCAGAAAGTTGAGTTTGGTAATGTTTGGAAGTCAAACATCCAAGAATGTCCAGTTCCATTCGAAAGATAACTTTTGGATGTCCTTGTGAGTTGGGTGTGTTTTAGCATGTTGCGTGGATGGTTTGATGTTGAACTTTTTTCGAAATATTCATAATACCTATTAGTACGTGTTTATAGGTTTAATATTTGATTAGGACTCCACCTAGGTCCCATAAGGGGCCCTAGAAAGGGGACCCCAACTTCGAGCTCAACACTACGAGGCAGTGAAAATTAATTGCCCCTAATGACGGCTAATCGACAAGATGACAGCCCGTAGATGAGTGGTTTAGATGTATCCATGTAGTCTATAGGTTGAGGAGCTGGATAATCAACCAACTAAACCCATCTACGGGGCGTGGTCTCACCTACGAACCGACGATGCTAGGGCGTCGATGGTAGTGTAATCTGCAAGCTTTTCTGTTAAGACTTGGGGTTTTTCGGGAATTTAAAACCAATTATTATAAAATAGGAGGACGGTTATTTTGGGTGATTATGGGTATTTTAAGAGTATATAAATCATGAAAGTCTCATTTAAACCTTTGCACAAAGATCAAAACTCATTCCCTCTGAAAGTTTCTTCGAAAACCTCCATGAGAGCTCAGGGTGACGATGGAGCTTGAAGAGCGATCTTCAATGAAATTTATTCTTCAATTATTATTGGATTATTCTCATAAGGTATGCGTTTTATTATCTAATGATTTCTATCACCTTAGAGTTCATTTCAAAGATATTTTCAATGAATTCAAAAAGATGAAAAAGTCAAATTTCTACTTTAAGTCTCGGGTTCTTGCATGAAACATTTTCAAATCTTAATATATGATATTATTTATTTATAATTGATCTTTTCCAATGAAATTTTTCCCTGAACCCCTAAACTTCTCAAATCTCTCAATTTGACTAAAATATGAGTTATGTGATCATGCTTTAATATTAATGAATTAATGTATATGGTTATGGGCTCTTGATTTATGTATAGATTATGATTGTATGGTTTATAGTATATTTTTATTTTATCAATTTATTATTGTTAATTATTAGATCCATTGAATATTAAGCTTATTGAATTCATATTGACTTCATGCTTATGAATTTTAGTGTAGTTTTCTATGAGCTATTGAATAATGTAAGAATTGTTTTCAATTGATGTCTTATTTGTCTTAGATTGATAAATATATGTTTATTGACCTAGATTCATTGATTATTAAATTTTATGTATTAAAATTGATATTCATGGCCATGGGTAAGGGCCTTTGGGTATTGAATTTGATGATTTATATTTGGATTGAAGTAGTGAGAATGAATGGGTGGTATGCTTCCCTAACTCTCTCAATGTTATGTAAAAATTTTGTATTACAATGATGATTTGTATGGTCCACTAATGGTGGCAGTACTATGTGTTTTACTTGTAAATGATGTGCCCATGTAGATGTTACTTTATGTAATATGATAATTATGGCCTTGTTGGCACTACTTGAATTATTATGATGATTTGTGTAGTTGTGTTATGTGACGTATGATCATATTTATCTACATGTGACTAAGTTAAAGTATGTCGCTAACTATGTATATTAGGAGATAATGTTGTACTATGATTATGTGCTTATGAGTGTATTCTTAGACTTGTTGCATGATCATTCCTACATTACTATATTAGTCTACGATGGACATATGGATGATGATATGGTAATGTATAGGATGACATAAAGATGATAAGGGTTATTTTTAAGTGCTATAAAGAATTATATGTTATATGTAATAAAGTAAAGAATGTTGTGTATTTTTTTGGTAGACTTGTGTCCCTTACTTGATACATATATTAATCATTTCTGTATACAAGATTTCTTGACTAGGTAGGATAAGTACATCCTTTCTTGCATGAATTAGGTAGGCTTAGTACATCCTTTCTTGCATGAATGAATGATATGTGAGACCTTAAATGATGATAATGTAAGACCCCGAAAGTAACTTAGGTTAAGTAGAGCCTAACATGTTTATCTTAATGGTTTAAAGTCCTAAATAGGTATAATATATGATATAGAGGAAGTTACTAAACTATTAGGTGCATTGGAAGTCAAACGTCAAGGGACGACTAAGAAGTTCGACGACTAAATGACCTATGTGCCTCATATATAATTCTATGTGTATATGTGGGACTCATTATTTTGTAAGGTCCTTAAATGAGTTATCATATAATTTATTGATAGTGTGTAAACTTTCGTAGATTTTGGAGGTCAAACGTCCATGACGTTCGAAATATATGACTTGAAGTGACCTTGTGTGTGTAGGAATGTTTCATCGAGTTTTACGTCTTCGTTTTTGACTAAATTCATGTGAGAGGTTTTAAAATCATAGATGATCGTATTTGGATTGTAAAAGTCCAGGAAATTATAACCAAGGACTAACCAAGGGTCCTTGTTGAAAGACCTAAGTTGGTGGCATAACTGCCAAAAGGCAGTCCACCTACGGAATGCAATCGACGTCACGCTGCCTGGTCAACGCCTCATAGATTGTGGGAGCGGGTAGTTACTTAGACTGGGCGGAAAATCTACCAGTTCCCACCCTTTGAACCCATTGAAGGTTGACAGCACACCCCGTAAGTGTACTTTCGCCCCGTCGATGTGCAGTCTGTCGATTGTCCTGTGTGCCTGCGTGTAGTCACAATTAAGTCTAGGGGTGAACTTGTAAATTAACCCCACTTATTAATGGATGTATTGGTTGTTTATTAATGGTATATTGTGTATTTTAAATATGTATATAAGTGTATAACACTTAGAAGATTTGATTCTTCCAAATGAAAACCCCAAAATCCGTTAAGAAATCCAAAGACTGTATTGAAGTCCAAATTCAAGGAATACCTTGGCGTGGCGTTTTGAGTGGAAATCATTCATAGAAGTGAAGAATTATCATTATTTAGGTATGACTTTTGATCCTTTAATCTCGTTTTATTAAGGATCCCAGTCTTCGAGATGTTTTTCAAAGTTGAATTGTCCAATTTCATGATTCTATCATGGGTTCTTGCATAAAGGATTTATAAACATTGAATTATGATCTAATTGATATTTTATTGATGATTTCAATCTAAATTACCTATGGACCCATAATTTGGATGAACCCTAGTTTTTGACTATGATGTAGGTCACTTGTTATTAAGCTAATGTTGAGGAATTCTTATGTACTTTCTTATGGGATTTCTAATGATGAAATCATTGTAATAAATTGATATCTATGTTGTATTAGATGAATGAGTTCACATTTTATTAACCTAGTTCACTGATTATTGTAGTTTTTATGTTGAATTGTTGGTTATGGCCTTATATAAATGTCTTATATTATCGAATTGAGTTGACTTTTAATTGAAGTGTTTAGGATGATGTAGGGGTATGCTTCCCTATTTAACTTATTTTGATGTTTTTTGATACTTGAATTCTATTGTGATTTGTATGGACCAATTATGTTTGCGGTTTTATGTGTTTTACTTGCGATTGAAGTGGCTTTGCCATCGTTACTTTATGCAATATGATTATTACTTGGACTTATTGGCAACTACTCGAAGTAATGTGATTGTGAAGTTTGATTATGTGAAGAATTACAATATCTAACTACATACGAAGTAATATATGTATTCTTCTATTCATGTTGTGTTAGGTGATCATGATGGACTATGATTTTGACATTATGAGTATAGTGTTAGGGTTGAGTCTTGGTTATTGCTACTTTACTATAAGTCTACATGGAGTATATTGATGATTTAATGATTGTATATAGGATGACTTGAAGATGTTAGGTGTTTTCCTATGTGTTTCTACAATTACATACATTATGTGTTAAAAGTGAAGTATGTGGTATGTTGTCTTGTTTGACTTGTGTCACTTTGTTTATGTATATATGATTATGAATATGTTATATGTAGATTAAGGATATTAAAACTCTTAGTCTCGAATGTATGAATGACATGTGACTTTAAATGAACTTAAGAGAGTGTTTTATGAATGTAAGGTTAAGATTGTTGAAGTTGCAAGCCATAATGGTAAGTGACTTATTATGAGTGTTTTTTAGGGTCATTTAGGTACGGTTAAGGTGGTTGTATGGGAGGTCTCTCTTTTTGTTTCTTATGTGAGTCTTAGGGTAAATTTTGGTGGGATGACAACATGCTAGAAATTGTTAAAAAAGAAGACAAGGGAATTCATTGTAACAGTACAGTATTTCACTATACAATGAATTGAACTCACTATAATGTGGGTTCTAAAATGATGATTTTTGGGTAAATTTTTCCTTATGTGTTTCTATGTTGATCAATGTTATTCTTATGATTAAAATTTTATTTATTCATGTAAAGTTTCTTATTTCCAATAAAAGTCTGTTTCATGATTTTTATGCCTAATTGCATACTTAGTACATGCGGTTGTATTAACTCCATGCTTTTATCTTCATATATAACTCTTGGTAGGTGATGATCCTTTAGAAGAGATGTTTTGGACTCAGAAGATCGTTCAAGAGAAGTTGAAGTATGTCCTCACATGACTCGAGGGCGTATATGTCTTTTATATTTTCATTCAAAGTATTATAATAGACTAAGTATCCCTTTATTCTTAATGTTAAGTTTGCGTCGTGTGCTATGTATTGTTGTGTCTTAAGATGATGAGATTGAGACTTAGTATTTACTATTACTTTTATATGAAGGAGATTTCAAAGACTATATTATGTTTTTTGAAAAGTTTTAAATCCGCACTACTTTTCACTATGTTTATGTGATGAATGATATGAAATGACTTGAATAATACCTGTGAAAGGTTGAGTAGGCTTTTTATAATCTGAGATTGTAACCTATCTTCTAAGGTGTGGTTTCGGGATATGACAAGCTTGATATAAGAGCAAAATTTGTGAAAGTAGTCTTAGGAATGGAAAAGTCTCGTCTAGTAAAGTCTTCACCATTGGTGTGAGTCGCGACACATCTATGGGTGAGAGTCTATAGTATGATGGAGTTTCCCTTCTTTTCCACTTCTATGTCGTTTGGTATAGTAAACATTATGATATCTTTCTTATGAGTTTCCTTGTGTTTACTGGGATATTAATACTAAAAAATTGCCGCTAGATGGTTTGAAGAGGAGAGGGTGAACGAGGAGATTCCTCCTCAAGTTAAGAAAGTTGAGAACGTTTCTCAAGGTGATCAAAGAGTCCAAGGTGCTAAAGTGCCTCCCCAAGGTGATAATATACCTAATGTGGAGGGAGGCAATGAGGTGCCGGTGGTTCATCTGAAGTTTACTAGTCAAGAGATTAGAGAGGCATTGTTTGCTTGAGCCCAAGCCAAGACTACTCAAATTTATTTAAATATGATTCCTATGGTTGTGGAGAGCACTATGACATCTAGATTAAAAGATTTTTGGAGGGTGAATCCTCCAATATTTCTGGTCTCTAAGGTGGGAGAGGATCCCCAAGATTTCCTTGATGGGGTATATAACGTTTTTAGTTCTATGGGAGTTACATTTAATTAACCTAGTTCATTGATTATTGTAGTTTTTATGTTGAGTTGTTGGTTACGGCCTTAGATAAGGGTTTGTCTTATCAAATTGAGTAAGTTGACATTGAATTGAAGTGTTGAGGATTATGTGGGGGTATGTTTCCCTATTTCACTTATTTTGATGTTTTTATGTACTTGAATTTTATTGTAAATAGTATGGTCCACTTATGGTGTTGGTGGAATGTATTTTACTTGTGATTGATGTGGCCTTGTCGGTGTTACTTTATGCAATATGATGATCTTGGCCTTATAGGAAACTACTTTAAGCAATATGACTAATTGTTTAGTTTAATTATGTGAAGCATGACAATTTTATCTACATGTGAAGCGATATATGTGTTCTTCTATTCATATTGTCTTAGGTGATCATGTTAGACTATGACTTTGACATTATGAGTATAGTGTTGGTTTGAGTCTTACTTATTCCTACTTTGATAAATGATTGTATGTGGAGTATATTGATGATGTTATGACAATATATAGGATAAATTGAAGATGTTAGGTTGCTTCCTATGTTATTCTATAATGGCTTGCATTATGAGTTAAAAATGAAGTATGTGGTATCTTGTTTTGGTTGACTTATGTCCCTTGCTTGATGTATATATGATTATGAATATGTAATTTCTTGATTTAGGGTGATAGAAATCTTATTCTCCAATGTATGATCGACATATGACTTTAAATGAAATTAAGAGAATCTTTATGTGAAAACTTTGACTAAATGGTAAGGTTAATATTGTTCAAGTTGTAAGATGGTATCCTTCAAAGTAAAGGAATGATGGATTTACGGTTAGTTGGATGGAACGACATGATATTAATCCTTAGGAAAGTTATCACGAGCTTCTTATTGGCATTGTGAGGTAGTCTTAGTGGACAGTCTTCGGTAGGGTAAATATGATTGTGTTATGAACAAGTTATGGAACCCTTTTGTGTGAATCTAATGTGTAAATTACTCTATGAGAAAGAAGTCTAGCACCGAGTGAGTATCATAAGGAAAGTAGTTCTAGTTAAATATGAGTCAAGAAGACAAAGAAGCCCTTCATATTCTATAATCATGTGCCTACACGGGATGTGTTCAACTTATACCATTGGCATGTAGAACAACCTCATTGGAATAGGATAGAACTCTATATTCCATTTCTTGCTATCATGGTATATATCAGTTATTTCTTATTCTCATCATGTGGAATACCTATTAGCATTGGATAAGTATATGAGGTTTAGGTGGTGGTATGGAACGCTAATAGGACATTGCACCATAGGCTTTGAAGGTGTTTGTTGGAGTTCCTAGGTCTTGTCCAAAACTATTAGTTGGATGTCCTTTATATGATGTATGACTCTTAATCAACTAATAAAATAATGACTTACATTAAGAAGTATATAAATAAATGAGTACCTAATCTAATGTGATGTACGCATTCCTTAGCTAATATGTAAAGAGGGCATAAAGGATGATCTCTTCATGTCTTATCTTTGGAGGTCTTGAAGATGTCTCTAGTTGGGGAAGTTTGTTAGTTTTGTGGACATGATCTAAGCCTTCATTAGTACTAATGATTATATAGGTAATCTTGAAGAGTTCACTATGGACGTGATCTTCTTGATTTACTTGAGTAAGTGTTTTGATAGCCTTTTGGAGGAAAATGTTATTTCACCTACATGTTGATAAGTGTTCTTGAAGTGTGTATGTGACTTATTATAAGTGTTCTTGAGGGTCATTTAGGTATGTATATGAGGTTGTATGGGTGGTCTATCTTTGTGTTTCTTAAGTGACTCTTAGGATATATTTTAGTGAGATAACAATATGCTAAAAATTGTTATAAAGGAAGACAAGGGAATTCACTGTAACAGTGAAGTATTTCATTGTACAGTGAATTGAACTCACAATAATGTGGGTTCTAAAATTACTATTTATGGCTAAATGATTCATTATGCGTTTTTAAGTTGATAAATATTGTTCTTATGATTAAAATTTTATTCATAAATTAAAAAATTCATATTTCCAATAAAAGTCTGTTTTTATGATTTTTATGCATAATGCCATACTTAGTACATGTGGTTGTACTAACTCCATGATTTTATATATCAATATAGTTCTTTGTAGGTGAGGAGCTTTAAGAAGAGAAGACTTAGACTTAGATGACCATTCAAGAAATGTGTAAGTACATCATCAGTTAACTCGAGGACATATATGTCTTTTATACTTTCATTTAAAGTTTTGTAATAGACTAACTATCCCTATATTCGTAATATGAAGTATGGTCCGTGTCCCAAGTATTCTTTTGTGTTAACATGATGAGATTGTGACATAGTATTTCTTATTACTTTTATTTGATGAAGATTTCGTAGAATATATTAGTTTCTGTGAAAAGTTTTAATTCTGCACCACTTTTTACTATGTTTATTCGATGAAAGATATGAAAGGGATTTATAAGACCTCCGACTGAGTTTGTCCCTAACTTCTAGGGTGTAGTTTCGGGATGTGACAAGTTTGGTATCAGATCATAGGTTTGTGAAAGTAGTCTTAGGAGTCAAAAAGTATCATCAAGTAACGTCTAGTAGAGTCTTGACCATTGGTGTGAGTCGCGAGGTAGAGTTAATATTACGAATATCCTTCTTATGAGTTTCCTTATGTTTACTAGGAGATGAATACTAGAAGGATGGCCGCTAGAAGGTTGAAAGAGGAAAGAGTGAATGAGGAGATTCCTCCTAAAGTTTAGAAAGTTGAGCAAGTTCCTCAAGGTTGAAAATATCTATCAACATGTGAAGTCATATGTGGGAGTTACTTTTAGGGAGATGGCAGAGTTTGCTTAGTATCAATTGACGGATGCTTATGAAATTTCTTACACTCAATGGAAGGATAATAGAGTGGAGGAGTCGGGTATTATTGAGTGGGAAGAATTTAAGGAAGATTTTCATCATAAGTACTTTCCCTGAGTGAGAAGAGAAGTTAAGGTGGAGGATTTTATCAATCTCAAGGAAGAAAAAATGACTATTGAGGAGTATTCTTTGAAATTTCAACTTTTTCTTGGTATTCCACTTCTCTTATGTCTAATCCAAGCGATGAAAAGAGTCATTTTGTGATGGGGGTAGTCGACTTAGTGATGGCGGTATTCTGTATTGATATGTTGCATGATGATATGACCCTATCTAGACTCATGGTGTATGCAAAATAGATTGAAGACTCTAAAATTAGGATGATGGACATAAGGTTTGAAAAGGAGTGGTACTAATGATTAAGACAAAACTAGGTTTAAGAAGTGGATCAAATATAAAGAAGAATCTAAGAGTGATAAGTTCAAGGTTGAGAAAAGAGGTGGTTCCAAGGATTGCAAGCCTACTTGTGCCAAATGTGTCAAGAAAAAAATATGATGAGTGTCTAGTAGGTACCATAGTTTCGTTGGTTGTGGTAAGGGAGAACACAAGATGAGATATTGTCCTATGATTACTTCTAGAGGAAAACAGGCTAAGTAAATTGCTCCTCGTGTTCCAAAGGATGATGCTTCACCAAAGAGTAGTTTCTATGCACTTTGTTCTAGAGTGGAGAAGCCCGATGAGAAAAACAGTGATGATGATGTTGGTAAGTTCTCATTTTTTTGTTGTTATATGATATGTTTTCAGTGGAGGAGTATAGTTTGTAGATATGACAGAAGTCCTTCAATTTGTTGCATCTGCATGATATTAAGGAGTTTGGTTGAAATTTAATTTCATTAACTTCGTGCATTGTGTGTTTTATGAAGCCATGATTATGTTATAAGCTGTGTTTATATGGTGTTACTTTTCATATTAGCATGTTTATATTATGAATTCCTCAGATTTGGAATTTTGAAAAGTTATTGCATTAAATCTCTTTAACACTGAAAATTGTTCATTGTTAAGTTTTGTGAAAATTCACTAATTGATTCTTTTGTCTAACAATTTTGTAATGTGGTTAGAAATAATGTATATAAGTATGATATTAAATATAAAATGAGTTTTTATTATTTGGAATGAAGCATGTGAATTTAGTAGCATAATGAGTTATAGAATTGTTTTCTAGTTCTTGTGGTATTGTGAATCTCTTGTCTATGTGAAGTTGATTTTTTTCTTCTTGTTTATGTGTTGTATGGTTTGTGTAAAAACCCTAAAAATGGCTATGCAAAGCAATGCTTAATGTGTCTTGAACGCCTAAGATTAGACTTGGTTCACAAAGATTGATGCGCGTAGAACAAGACCTCTAAACCCTTGCAAATTCGAAGCCAACAAAAATGGTGAGTAAGTTGAGATAGGAAAGATTGGGTCCAGCAAATTAGGGCACCCTAAAATGAAGATCTACCTTGATGAGCCTTAATCGAACTTAATAAGGGCTAATCGTAAGTTTGGAGGGGCTACGGGTAAAATGGTCTTTTTGCAGGCTAAGGGTAGTATTGTAATTAGCCTAAATATTTAATTAATTAATTAATTAATACGGTGGAGGGTCAATTTGGATAGAAAGGGAAGAAATTGGCCCATTGATTGAAATCTTGCTCCACCCGGGTTCGTACCTAGGTTGGAGCAATGAATTATTTTAATTATTTTATTTGGTGAATTAATTTGATTAATTAATATTTAATTGCTTATTTAGAAAAAGGAAAAATCAGATTTTTATTTATTAATTTATATAATTAATCCTAATTTCCCGAAGTCTCTCCCTTATCTCCTAATCCTTATCTAACACACCCACACGTTTCACACAATATCTCTCTCACGTTCACGATCAACTCTCTGTAAACAAGAACAAAAAGAACCAAAAAGGAAAATAATATTGTTCATAGATCTTGAACACTCAAATAAGCTTAAAAATGAAAAGTAAAAATAAATTTCTTTACGGATTTTTCTTGTGGTATCGGTGGTGAGATGTTGTCTTAGTGGGGAAATAGGCAGCACGTTGAATTAGTTTTGAACAACTTCAAGTATGTATTTTCATCCTTATTGGTCCCTTTCCCAATATACTATTAAGGCTTAGATGAATCTACTCGAAAACTAGGGTTGTTCCCCGTTGCATATCACTGTCACTAACTCCCTAAGATCTTATATTGCGTATGCTTGCTGGTAGAATTTAAGGATACTGTGCTTGTGGGGATGATCTCGTTTCGAGGATGTGTTCATGATTATGTTTTATGTTTAGCGTCTTTTAGAAATATGAATGTAGACATGTATGTATGTGTTCAAGATTGTGACCATGACTTTGAGTCTTTGTTTGAGCATGTTAATAACATAGAGATTACTCATCTTTTATGTACAATTAGATGTTCTTATAATCGTGACGTTCACATGGTTGAAATGCTATTAATTCCAGTTAGTACAAATTATTAAATAATATCTCTAACTTGTCTTAAGAACCTTAACGAAAGACTAAGAAAGAGGTGCTCAAATGACCGTAATATTCTGAATAAAACATGGAATGAAGTCCCAGAAACTTGAAATCTGCTGCATATGATTTCAGGAAATTTTGGGCGTCTAAACATTAACCCAAGAACTCACTAAAGCATAACTTAAAAATAATTAAAATTGGTGTGCTAATTGGGGCTAGAACTATGGCTAGGGTCTATCGAATCTCGACAGAAAAAGGGAGAAAATATATGTTCCTCTGGGTTTCAATCGCACGACACTGATTATCCCCCAAGCATGTAATTCAAATGAAGTGAGGAGCACGTGATTCGAACCCTTGTGCCCTTAGCCAGACTCTTCTACTTAAAATGTAAACAAAAAATGTGAGGAGTACGATTCGTACCCACTCTCTTTAGGAAGGTAGCAAATGAGATGAGAAAATATTGAAAAAATGGGGGTTGTGGGAAATCGATTCCACAATCCCTCGACCAGTAGTGAAAATGACACTACACCATTTTCGGCCTACAGAAAAACCACGTAAGTGTAGCCTAAACTAGCAAAAAGTGTGGCCTTTGAGAAAAGGCTACACTTTTGGACATTCAGCAACACTTTTTAGGGGCTGCCCAAAAGAAGCCTAACCTTTGACATTAGGCAACACTTTTTAAATGTTTCCATCTTTGGCAACACTTATAAAGCGTAGCCATTAGCAACACCTATTTTTTGTTAGACTACACTTAAAAGCGTTGCCTTTTCAGATTTATTGGGCACACTTAAAAAGTGTTGCCTTTTATTGGTCATCTATTGCAACATTTATAAAGTGTAACTTTATATCTCTTCTATTGCAACACTTATAATGTGTTACTTTATATGTCAGCTATAGCAACACTTAAAAATTGTAACTTTATATCTCATCTATTGCAACACTTATAAGGTGTTACTTTATATATCAGCTATAGCAACACTTGAAAATTGTTAATTTATATCTCATCTATAGCAACACTTATAAAGTATTGTTTTTATATCTCATCTGGAGCAACACTTACAAAGTGTAACTTTATATCTACCTAAAGCAACACTTACAAAGTGTAACTTCAACATTTATAAGCCTACATGAAGCACAAATATATATAATATATTTACATACATACAAGTGAACCTAAAACACAAAATGAACTAATTAATCATTAAATTGAAGCTAAATATTTTAAATAAACTTCAAGAAATATTTCATGTACAACCAAATCATAGAAAGTGATTGCTTAAAAATCTCTAATATCAACAAGTTCCAAAAACCAAAAAGTGTCATTCAAACGTATATGACAACAATACAAAAATTTCTTCATCTTTTGCCACAATGGATCAAGTTTACTTCTGGCCAAATTCAAATTCAATTACCTGCATTTTCCTGCACATTTTAAAAAAATTATAAGTTTGTGAATTAATTGTGGAAGTGCATAATCAGAGAGAATTCACTGTAAGATAACCAATCCAAATCTAAACACAATTTCAATGTAAAAGTTACACATTATAAGTACTACAACATTTGTGCAGTCTTCTGTCGTTGGCTATCAAAAATTAAACTTCAAAAGTTTAATTTGTGCAGTCTTCTGTTGTAAACTTCAATTTAAAAATTACACACAAGTAGTTCAAACAAACCAGTGATGACCACTGGAAACAAGGTTCATAACATAGTTTAGAAGTGTCCACTAAAATCAATTCATAACAACATGACATGATATTTTCAAAGAACTGCAGCATAGTGTAGCTGTTGAAGAAAGATGGGGAAGTCTGACCAAGTGTGGGGTTACGGAGACCACGACGGTCCGTCGTGACTGTGACGGTCCGTCCTGCAGGTTTGTCATGAAGTTGAAAGAAGTAATCCCAGTACCCATATTCCAAGAATTTAACAAAGTGTGTGGTCTGGAGACCACGACGGTCCGTCTTGACTGTGACGGTCCGTCCTGCATGTTCGTCATGAAGTTCAAAGAAGTAATCCCAGTACCCATATTCCAAAAATTTAACTAAGTGTGGGGTTACGGAGACCACGACGGTCCGTCGTGACTGTGCCGGTCTATCCTGCATGCTCGTCATGAAGTTCAGAGAAGTAATTCTAGTACCCATATTCCAAGAGTTTAACTAAGTGTGGGTTTACGGAGACCACGACGGTCCGTTGTGACTGTGACGGTCCGTCCTGCAGGTTCGTCATGAAGTTCAGAGAAGTAATCCTAGTACCCATATTCCAAGATATTAAATAAGTGTGGGGTTACGGAGTCCACGACTGTCCGTCGTGACTGTGACGGTCTGTCCTGCAAGTTCGTCATGAAGATCAGAGAAGTAATCCCAGTACCCATATTCCAAGAGTTTAAAGTGTTTTGGAACGGAGACCCTAGACATTTTAATCACAGGCTGCAGCACATTAATGTGTAAAGCACAGACTCCTCAATTGCACAATACTAAAGAACAGTTATTCAACTAACGATTCGAATGCTTAAACCAAAAACAAAAACCTTCTTAACAATTATAAATTGGTGGACTAAACATACACAAGTAAAAATAAGTTTTGAATTTCATTACCAAGAACACCAACTAAACTAGAAGAAAAAAAATATTGACACTATTAACAGAGAATTTGAAATACAAAATACCTTTTGAAGAACCGAATCTTGAGCTGACCCCGAAGAAAACGGAAGATTTGTGCCTCTTACAGCTTATGCACTACTTGAATCAATAGGTGAAGCAAGGTTAGATCCAACACACCCTGGTATATCTTGAAAAATCAATCCAGGGTTGTTTTGCAGCAATTGAGTGAATAAATGTCGCATTTCTTCTCTCAATTCTTCCATTAGAGAAGTGATTTCATCGGCATGCTTTTGTTTTAGATTGTTAATTTCCTCATCTTTCTTCGAAGAACTTCTTGTCACTGATCTACCATAGCACCTAACTTGACCAGGCTGCTCCTTTCCAAACACTGCCCTAAATGTATCATCAGCTGTTTCCCCAGAATTTTAGCGATTTTGAAGTTCAGGCTATTGAATAAAATTGGCATCCATAGTGAATTGTAAGTACTTTTTAATTTCTAATCCTATGATAGCGATCAATCATTAAAACATTATAAAAACTTTTCGTAAAAAATAATTAAACAATGTCGACAAATAATTGATATCTCCTCGAACTTGCTCAAGAAGAAGAAGAAAAAGAAGGCATACGTTATTAAAATTTAATGTAGTCAAACTCCCCACAATATAAATGTTAAGTCTGAATAAAGTTCACTAATAATCCTCTAAGAAAAACTTACTATTGCAATTTGGGTATCAGCCTGGATTTCTTTTCCCGTCTTGGTACGAGTTGCAATAAATATTTCAGGCTTTGATGGTTCTTCGTTGTTGTCTTTGGCTGCACGCTACAGATTATATCAAAAGAAATTTTAAAAATTCATTAAGTTCTTATAAAGTACAAAAAAATGAAAATCAAATTTTGTATGAAATGTCAGCTAAGCATTACCAATGCCACGCGTACTATAGAAAATTTAATAGGTCCCATTCGATGCCTCCACTTTTGTTTTTTCCTGTTTTGAGAATTGATCTCGCATATAGCCTATTGTTAAAAACAAAGAGATAATTGAATTGATATGTATAAAAAGAATAGATATGACACAGAATTAGTCGATGAGTGGAAATGCACCATTTTAACCTTACTTGAACAGTTGGGTGTTTCAAATACTCGATCAACTGGCGGAATTGATTATGTGGAATGCCATCAGGACATTTTGCTAGCATATCTTCAAGGGTAGTGTTTTTATCAAAAAGTTCTTTTTAATTTTTTGCTTGTGTCGTCTCCAACAATCACGAAGACCAGTCATCACCTACTTCTTTCCTTCTACTGGAAGTAGAAATTTGGACTATGCAAAATAAAATATATTTAGTTTCAGTAAGTAATAAAAAAATATGAATTCTAAAAAGTGGTTGTTTTTACATTGACGTATTCCCACATGCGCTTTTTAGTATCATTTGGCACCACGTGCCAACTAGTGTACATCAAGCTGATGAATCTAGGATTCCTTGCAATTGTTCCTATAAAGTTGCTTAATTGTGACACTATCTTATTAGTTGGTCCCAACGCTTGTCCTTTATCAAATGTCACCTCCTTTTTTTCTTCCAAATTTCTTGCATGAATATCCTTACATGTTGTATCCTCAAACTTTTTTTGGCTTCGACATTTCTAGATTGATGTAACAGACATGAAATAAGATACCTTTTGTACTACAATCAATGTCAATTTCCTCTTCTTGTTCCACACGATCATCCAATGCTTTGTTATGTTCATTGATAATAGGAGTATGCATAAATTCGACATCACTTGTTGTGTTGTTGTCACGTTTTGTTTCATCATCTTTGTGTATCCCTTGATCTTTTAGAAACTAATCAAGAGTACTAGCTGGTATGACTGGCTTCCTCTTTACCTGTTTGCAATTCGGTAGATCAAGAATATCATGTCGTGCCTCTCCATTAGCTAGTGTTGTTCCAGTCGCATGTGCTGAAGCAGTAAAATCTTTATTGAATGACGTATGGAACATAGAATTATTCATAGGAAGTTTAGTTCCATTATCTTTAACGGACTCTTCTAATTGAAATAACCTCTGTTTAGTTTGTCCTTTCCCTGCAATCATGCGTGAGGTTCTAAGCTCTTCCCTTGAAGACGATTGAATGACTAATTTGTGCCCAACCAATTTAATCTTTCCTTGTTGTGGAATGAAATCATCAAAATTATTTCTTTTATGTGATATTGGTGCCTGCTCTTTCTTAGCTTTATCATTGCGTTCATTTGCAATTTGTTCTCTCTTAATCATGAATTTGTTGGCCAATTCAGCACTTAATCGGTATTGCATATCAACATCCAGATTCTCTCAATGGACTTTGAGCTTTGTTTGGATTCAAACCCTTTTTCTTTAGCATTGTTGATTTATTCATTGTTTTTGCTTAGTTTAAATCTCTTCAATTTGTTTCCCAATAGTAAGTAAACCTACAAAATAATAAGATTGTTTACGTGAAAAAGTAGCAGGACGGATTCAAATTGGAAGAAATACATTAAAAAATAGAAAAAATTGATAACATATGAAACAAGACGCCGTTGGCTACATCCACATTTAAAAACTGGAGAGCTTCTTATTACTTAAATTAATAAAAGGTAAAGAGTTGTACCTCTCTCGGAGCGACAAACTCAGGACAACGACCAAACCAGAAGCAACTTCAAACTACAGAGTTGAATGCCTCTAATGCCAACTGCGTGATAATAAAATGAAACCAGAAAGTATATAAATAACAAACAACCAAATCAAGCAAAAATAAGCTAGAAGTATAGGTTCCTCAATAAAATAATAATCAGATAAGAAGGAAACATATTACATTCCACAGATTAGATATATTAATGTATTTTACAAAAAAAAAACTATTATATTACCAAAAAAGTGAGTGAGCACTATATGATCATCACAACAATAATGAAACTCATGGTGTGTCTTATTCAGACACTTCTTCTGACTCGACTTAATCATCAGACTCATCTTCATACTCATTTTCAGACTCATCTTCAAACGCATCTGAAAACTCATCTTCATACTCATTTTCACTCTCATCTTCGAACTCATCTTCAAACTCCTCTTCATACTCGACTTCAAGTTGTTGATTGACAAACTCCTCCACAGGCACACCAATGATTGTTTCTGGAAAATCAGTCCTTGTTAAGAGTACTTCACCATTATCTTTTTGCATAGATGGACCCTTCAAATGTTCAGCTGGCTCATTTTCATAACTTTGTGGGAGATTAGATTCAACTTCATCACCCATGTTAAACAAGTCTCTTGGAACAGTCTTCATAACATAATGTATTTCTTGATCATATTGATCTTGCACATAGAAGCATTGGTGTCTTTGAAATGCAAGCACAAAAGGCTCTTCCTGAGAGCATCTCTTGTTAAAGTATACATAAGTAAGGCCATAAACATCTTTTTCAGCCTCATACCAATCACACTTAAATAAAACAACCTTAAAAAGGTTGTAATATTTTAATTAAACAATATCAACTATTCTACCATAATAAGTCAAATCTGCAGCAATCGGATTTTTATCCTTTGAGCTTGCGAAGCTTGTAGTTAAGGCAATTAGTGTAACACAACTATTTTGTGTTTTACGCCTTGCATCACGCTGCCTAACATGGAATCTATATCCATTTATGAGATACCTTGAATATCTTTTTGCAACAGAATTTGGTCCTCTAGACAATTGTTTTATCAAATCAGGCACATCCTCTTGCAAAGCACGAGTTTCAAACCATTGAGAGAAGTTTTGACAATGATTCTTGGCTTTGATCCATTTAGATATTGGTGACTGATTATTAACCTCTTAACTTTCAATCTTTAGAACCTTCCTCTTCATGCCACCTCAAAGAATCTGCCGTCTTTGAGCACATAAATAGCCTTTGGAGTCTAGGAAATAATGGAAAGTGTCTCAAAGTCTTTGCAGAAACTCGATGTTGTTTTTTTGAAGACTCAATCTTACTATCAACTTTAGGAGCTTGAATATATCGTGAAGCTCCACAAGTATGACAAAATTCGTCATCCTTATGATCATTCCTGAACAACATGCAATCATTTGGATATACATCAATTTTATCATAATCCAGGCCAAGATTCTTAACCATAGACTTGGTTTTATTGTAAGACTAAGGAATGTTCAACTCGGGCATCGCCTCTTTTAATAACTCTAGAAGATAAGTGAATGATTCATTGCTCCATCCATGTAAACACTTCAACAAATATAAGCAAAGTGTGAATGATAATTTAGAGTAACCTATACAACCAGAATATATTTCTTGGTTTGCCTCTTCAAGTAAGCTATATAATTTCTTGGCATCTTCATTTGGACCATCATAAACTCCTCCAACCTGTGCAACATCTCTAAATTGATCATTCAACTACCCATCAATATCATCACACGAGTAAACCATATCATCATCAACATTCAACTTGATATCCCATTCCCCGTGATTTATCCATCTAGTATAGCCTTTAACGAATCCATTGCGTATTAGATGATCATACACTACATTCCTTCGGTTCCAAAGAATATTACAACATTTCGCACATGGACACTAAATTTTTCTCCATGAGGATCTCCATAAGAGTAAGCAAAATCTAGAAATGATTCAATGCCATCAATATACTCTTTGCTATACCTTGCTAAATTCATCGAATCCTTTGATGGGATATGTGAACTCCTAGAAGAATATATCAATATTTAGTCTTTCAGCAATAATCAATAACCAGTTAACAAATAAGTTTTAAAAGTCACGAGTAATCTATCAGAATCATGTGTTATGAGATGATAAAAGTTTCTTACCTAGTCATGAAGCTTTCGCTATGTCAAATCAAACCTTTAATCCTCCACAAATGATTTTCAATGTTGATGTTACTATAAATGAAAAAATAAGTACAGTTAATAGGATATACATAAATCTGTCAATAGATATATGCGGAGATTTTGAGCGAAGAAATGCAGAAGAGACCACCTACGGAGCTTGTGACGGTCCGTCGTGCTTGTGACGGTCCGTAGGTGGCACCGTAGTGCAGTTGCTGAAGGAAGATGAGGAAGTCTGACTCAGATTAAGTGCGGGGTTACGGAGACCACGACGGTCCGTCGAGTGTGTGACGGTCCGTCGTGTAGGTAGTTCATGAAGTTCAGAGAAGTAAGCCCAGTACCCATATTCCAAGAGTTTAAGTGTTTTGGAACAAAGACCCTCGACGGACCATGATGCTTGTGACGGTCCGTAGGTGGAAGCGTAGTGCAGATGCTGAAGGAAGATGGGTAAGTAAAGTGTGGGGTTACGGAGTCCACGACCGTCGAGTCTATGTGGGTCCGTCCTGCAGGTTCGTCATGAAGTTCAGAGAAGTAATCCTAGTACCCACCCTTTCTGTGAGTGCAATCAATTGGAATTGTTGAAAAGTGAATCAAGATCATAGATCCCCTGTTATCACCCCAAGGCATCCTAAGAGGGAATGAATGGCTCTAGCAAAGTCAACCCAGTAGAGAACTCTTACAGATTTTGTATAATAGGAATCCAAGGAAATCTAGTATATGCAGAAACACAAAGCATAGGCAACACAACAAATATTGAAGCTGAAATCACAACAATTTGGAAACCACTAAGTTATTGCAAGAGGTGTGGGATCACAAATGCCATTTTAGACACTGACTCGCTATGTCTCAAATACTATGAAATGATTCTAACAACTTCATACTACGAGGTTATCACAAAACATTTCGGAATACTAAAGTTACTATCTATACTTAAAACTGCACTAGAGAAACAACAAAATGACTTCTTCACTCTTCAAGACATTCAGTCGAAAACAAAAAACATTGTTCCAACAAACAGAGACAAGACAAAAATATTGTGATTAACAAATGAACAAACAAAGATTAAGACAAGCACAGTAAAAAAATTAGCGACCATAGATTAAAACAATCATTATAGCAAGAATGATCTTATACATGGACAAGCAACAGTACCAGCAATCAGAATAAAAACAAGGAAAATCTTAAGCATCTGTAGAAATTAACATGAAAAGCAAAGGAAAATCTACACGTTTACGAGCTACACTCAAAAAATCAACTGAGTTTCGGAAAACAGAACCGTTCTTACTCTTAAAGAAATCGTTCTTACTCTTAAAGGAATCATTCAACTCTTCAACTCAGTTCATCGAATCTTTAGCTTGTATTAGAAAAGAGAACTCCATATTCAACTATCTTCACCTCTCTTCACTTCGAACCTTTAGTTCTTCAGCTTGTATAGGAACCTATAGTTCTTCTGCCAATTCTTCTGCTGAAAAGAGAAACATGAAAAGGCAAGCTGAAAGAGGAAAGCTTGCTGAAAGAGGAAAGCTGAAAGAGGGAAACGTGAAAAGGAAAGCTGAAAGAGGAAAGTGAAGTCAAAATGTTTTGTTAATGTTTAATTTTTTTGCCCAATAAAAATGGGAGGTAGTGTTAAAAATATTGGAGGGAATATAAAATTTTACTGAAAAATTTTAAGACAACACTTATAAAGTGTTGTTTTTTTAATTATAAAAATAGGATATTTTAGAAGTGTGGTAATATATGTAAATAGTGTTGCCAATTATATCATACTTTAACAACACTTATAAAGTGTATCTTATATTATTAAAGAGTACACTTTTGAAGTGTTGCAAAAATTATTGTAGCTAAAAGTGAAATTTTTTGCTATGCTTTAAAAGCGTTCCCAAAACTACTTTAGGCAACACTTTACAAGTGTAGTGTAGAATAAGTGTGGTCGTAGACCTAAAATGGTGTAGTGTGAGAAGCTAAGGAGGGGAAAATTTATTAAGGGAAAAGTATGGGGTCATTTGGAATGATCCCACGCCCCTCAGAAATGTCGAAATGAAATGTGAAAAAACATATTAACGTGAGCAATGGGGATCGAATCTGGATGCTCAAGACGTGTGACAAAAAAATTAAAATTTAGGAATGTCTAAGTGTTGTCAAAGGGATTTGAGACCGGGTTCCCTTGCCTAAATTTCGTATTGACACATAAGTCTTATGTGATTAAATATTTAACAAAAGTTTCTTATAGGAACCAAATTGAAACTTTGTCATGCATAGAAGATGCATAAGTCTTGTATGACATAATCTTGAGTAATATGTATCAGTTAAATAAAGTATGAATATAGTCTCATGCCTTGTGTGTGTGGACTCATAAGTCCAGCATACGCTATAAAGTGAACATAAGATGTTATGTGAGGAATGATTAGGCCCCAAAAGGGTTATGTAAGAGTGTGAAACACACTAAGAGGCCAATTACATTGGCTTGTGATTAAATGAACGTTCACGTACAATAAGGGTAGGTAATTATGAAGGGCAAACGTGCTAAGACTAATGGATGTGGTGAAAACATTATAAGTGTCAACTTACTCAATAAAATAACGCAAGACCGTTATCTAAGGCCATAAGTAACAATTCAACATAAAAAACTACAATAATCAATAAATTAGGTTAAGTAAATGTGAACTCATCCATCTAATACAACATAGATATCAATTTACCATATATTTCATCATTAGAAAGACACTAACAAACTACATAAGAATTTATTGTCATGATTAGGGTCTAGACCCTAGGCAAAACAATCGTCGTTGACCTCTCAGAGGTTGCAGACAAGCCTACTTACGTCGTCATTTCATTCGTTAGGTTAGTTTTAGCAGAAAATTTGAAACTTTTTGTTTTTTTTTAAGTGTACATAGACTTCATAGTTATAACATCCATATGCATATAAAGAAGTTCATTGCTCATGTGTATCAATCATACAATAAAAAATCATTCAATCTTGAAATAAATAGTATTATAGCATAAGTAACAATTGCCAAAATGGCACCATTACATAAATATGAATAAAATTTGAAAAAAATACTAGTGGAACATGCTCCACTATCCTAAACCTATTACTAAGCCAAAAACATAACGCCAGGCATCCTCGAATGCATGGGGACCTACCAAGTCCGGATGAAAAGTTCTGATGTCCGAACAGCTGCAATGAATGTCTTCAATACCGTCCTGAACCTTCACCTAAAATAATATAATGTACGGGATTAGTACAAACTTGTACTAATTATGGGTGTATGCAAGTACAAAACAGAAACATGTATGATTAAGAAGATATCTCTCCTAACGATATGAATTATGGAAAGACAAGTCAATTGGACTTGCCAGATCAGATTAGGGAAGTCATGCTATGATAGTAACATGCATCATCATTATTTTCATATTCCACATAGCACATAACATATTTCATGTAGAACATACATATATTACATATCATTCATTTATATGCCTTGAGAACTTGGAATCACGGACTTAACATTTGAACTCCCCAAAATTAGGGCTCAACAAATGACACCTCAACTAGAAAGCCTTCTTTAGCAAACACAGATACTGTTTCATTCATTCATACGTACTTCATGGTCGTTCGTTCATAAGCTAATGTGTACACCGGTCATGCCTAGGATGTAATTTAATACATTCATCGGGTTCGCTGTGCAATGACCATGAATGACCTAGTTTCATTTCTTGAGTCTAGTTCATTTCTAGATTATCCTATCCAAACACAGTTGGTATCATTCATTTCATTTTCTTTCATACTTTGAGGAACTTAAAATTTAACCAACATAGATCATGTGTGCATCATGAATTCCGATGTCTTCCCCATACCAAAAAGAGTTAGAGTAACTGGCCAGGTGAAACCAAAACATCCCTAGCTTACTCAGGTTTAAAACCACTGGCTAGTTTCCTATGTTGGCAGCATAGTTTGATGAGTAGGAGATTTAGGGAGACACATACCTACCTTGGGTGACAGTTTCATCTCATGAGAATTACGTGAACCTCTTCCCTTCCCGAAAGAAGGCATCACCACTCATAGATATCCTATCGGTTCTCCGTTTAAAGTTCCTGTTTACATTCAATTAATACATCATCAAAAGTTTTGTTCTACATTACCTAGTCATAGCTCATAAGATGATTTTTCATCTCTTTTTTACGTACTAAGTGTCTATTGTCCTTACACATACATATAGAGTGTGCTTGAGACTTTTCTCTTAATGTTCAACACTCTCTTAGGTAAGTACTTTTTGTGACCTTATATTGGCGTATTTACAACTTTTGTCACTTTTTCTAGACTCTAATTGTGATGCCACCATGTCCTTTCTTAACATCTTTACATTTCATCCTTACTCACTTTTCATTATTTTTTCATTGTATATCATATATACTCTCTTTTGGTGACCTTATATTGGCGTATATACAACTTGTCTAAATTGTAATAGCCTCTTATTGTGATGCCACCCAGTTTTTTCTTAACATATTTACATTTCATATTCACTCACCTTTCGTTATTTTTTCATTATATATCATATATACTCTGTGTTGGAATTTACATCGAGGGACATTGATTCACAGTTATTTTCAAATACTGTATTGGTGCTATTTTTGCAACTTTATACTTTATACATATCTTTATTATGTCTTTAATTTGATTATCTTGATAATAGATAGTTGTTGTGAACGCTCAAGAGTTTATGTAGATTGTGTTATGCGAGTTAAAAGTTTACCACAATGAAGTCTAAGTAAATGAAAATCTCAAAATTTTCCCTAACTTAAATGATATAACGATGACGTATGTAGTCTTGTCTGCGACATCTAAAAGGTCAATGACGCCGGTTTTTTCTAGGGTCTAGACTTTGATCATGACAAAGTTGGTATCAGAGTATTATGTTAAATTCTTAGGATAATAAGTTCACATAAAGTAGTTTCTAAGTAATGGTAGTGAAGTACACCATTATCCTGAATTAGAGACTACATGATGACTATGAAAAATTCCCTTTTTTTGATTTTATTGTGCCTTCTCTAATGACTGATTTCTAGGTTTTATGAGTGTATCTGACATCAATTCTTATCTTTTTTTAGAACATGAACACAAGAAGGAACTCAGGTTGGGGAAGAGGAGAAGTAGTTGCTCAAGATATACAAGTTCGACCACAGGATCCATCTGAAGGAGTGGACATGCCGGCAAATGAAGCTTGGTTAACCTTTGCGGAGGTGCAAACCGATGTGGCTGAAATGGCTTAAGCCATGACTATGCAGGCCAAGGATAGTACGGCCCAGGCTAACAGACAGAATGTTCACCGCTAGAACCCACCAGCACGTAGCATGGCAGACAGACTACATGACTTCACGAGGATAAACCCTTCTATTTTTAGTGAGTCCAAGACTTTAGAGGATCCTTAGGAGTTTATTGATGAGGTGAATATTATGTTAGAGACTATGGTGGCCACAAATGTTGAAAAAGCTGAGTTGGCTTCCTTCCTGCTCAAGGATGTTGCACAGTCTTGGTGCAAGATAAGGCAGGATAGCCGGGCTTTGGGAGGAGGTACGGTCATGTGTGAGCTATTTAAGAAAGCCTCCTGTAGAGATTCTTCCCCAAGGAGATGAAGGAGGCCAGGGTTATGGAGTTTATCAACTGTAAAAATGGATTGATGACAGTAAGGGAGTATTACCTGAAGTTTGTTAAATTGTCCAGGTATGCCACTTCCCTTGTATCTAAAAACAAGGATCAGATGATTATGTTCCTCACAGGATTATCAGTAGATCTAGAGGAGGAGGGTCAGGGTGCGATGCTCCATGATAGCATGGACCTCTCCTAGTTGATGGTACATGTCTAGCAGGTAGAGGATAGCAGGAGGATGAGGGACCTCCATGTGGTTAGGACGACTAAACCTTCTGATCAGGTATGTCCCGGTAATGGTGGCTGTAGGCACAACTTTGACGTCCGTGAGAATCCCAATTTTGCAAAGGGGGATCAGAGTTCCGAGAAATCTAACTCTCAAAGGTTAATCACCTAAAGAAGGCAGACCCAAGCCCTAGAAGGTCAATGGAGGTTATGCTCATCCTATAAGAGAGTGTGCCATATGTAAACGTACTTATTGTTGATAGTGCAGATAGGTCACTAATGCCTGCTTTTGTTGCGGGAAAAGGAGCCACATGGTCAATGACCGCCCACAGAATAGGGGTCAGACTAGAGGTAATGCTTATCGTAGGCTCAATCAACTGGGTGCAGCAGCAGCCGAGCCTCTTAAGAGGAATAGATTGTACGCCATGAAGGGAAGAGAGGAGCAGAACAACTCCGCTGATGTTGTCATAGGTATGCTGCAAGTATCCTCAACTTCTGTTTATGCCTTACTTGATCCAGGGTCTACACTTTCCTTTTTAACTCCTTTACTTTCTCTTACTTTTGATATATTTACTAAATTCTTGCATGATCCTATTGTGGTTAGTACACCTTTAGGAGAAAAATGTAAGAGCTGATAGAGTGTACAAGTATTGACCAATAGTTGTATGTGGTAGGACTATGTGTGCAGACTTTGTTAAGATACCTATGAACGATTTTGACATCATTCTTGGCTTGGACTGGCTCCATAGTTGCTATGTTTGTGTGGATTTCCGTAGTAGGGTTGTGAGGTTTTTAACTGGGATAAAAACAACTCGAGTCTTCCTAACCCCTTGATTTCTAACCTTAAAGCCAATTAATTGATGTCCAATGGCTTACTATGTCATATTGTGAGTGTCAATGATCTAGATCATGACATTCCTTCCATAGACTCAGTGCCTTTAGTTAATGAGTTCCCAGATATGTCTCCTGATGATTTGCCTAGAGTTCCTCCAACTCAAGAGATTTATTTTGGTATCGACTTATAACATAACACTAAAAAAATTCTGATTTCTCCATATAGAATAGCTCTAGCTAAACTGAAAGAGTTGAAGCTGCAGTTAAAAGATTTCACTAATAAGATTTTTATTCGGCCGAGCATATTTGCTTGGGGCGCTCTAGTATTCTTTGTGAGAAAGAATGATGGAACCCTTAGAATGTGTAATGGTTATCGGCAGCTAAACAAAGTCACTATGAAGAATAAATATCCACTTCCTAGAATAGATGACTTGTTCGATGAAATTTAAGGGTCTAGTTTCTTCTCGGAGATTCATCTTCGTTCAGGGTACCATCAACTTAAGGTTAGGGTTGAAGATATCCCAAAGACAGCCTTTTTTACCCGTTATGGTCATCATGAGTTCATATTCATATCATTTGGTCTCACTAATGCACCATCTGTATTTATGGATCTCATGAACAGGGTCTTCCATGAATACCTAGACTCTTTCGTCATAGTATTAATTGAGGACATTCTCATCTACTCTAAGACCAAGGAAGAGCATGAAAAAAATTTGAGACTAACCTTGCAGGTACTTTGACAACATCAGTTCTATGCCAAATTTAGCAAGTGTGAATTCTGGCTTATATCAGCGACCTTCCTGAGTCATGTTGTGTCCTTTAAAGGTGTGGTAGTAGACCCCAAAAAAACTAAGGGTGTTAAGAACTGGCCAAAACCTTACTCCCACTAATATCCATAGCTTGTTGGTACTGACTAGTTATTATCGCAGGTTCATGGACGATTTTTCATCCATTGATTCCCCACTCAAAGCTTTGACGAAAAAGAAAGTCAAGTTCGAATTGGCAGAGACTTGCGAGAAGAGTTTCCATGAGCTCAAGGACAGACTCACTTTAGCCCCGGTGCTTACTTTGCCTAAGTGTGGTGAGAATTACAATATTTGTTGTGATGCATTTACGGTTTGTTTGGGTTGTGTTCTTATGAAGGGTTGTTAGGTAATATCATATGCATCTAGATCAAGGTTTATGAAAAGAATTATCCCACTCATGACCTAGAGATAGCAGCTGTTGTGTTTGCACTGAAAATATGGAGGCACTACTTGTATGTAGTGCATGTTTATGTGTTAACAAACCGCAAGAGTATCCAATACGTGTTCATGCAGAGAGAGTTGAACCTACATCAGCGGAGATGGTTATAGTTGTTGAAGGACTATGACATGAGTGTCCACTACCATCCAGGTAAGGCTAATGTAGTAGCCTATTCTTTGAGCAGGATGAGCATGGGGAGTACATCTCACATTGAGGATGAGAAGAAGGAGTTGGTGAAAGATGTGCAAAGACTAGCAGACTAGGTGTGCGGTTTGTTGACTCTAATAGTGGAGGTGTTTCAGTTCATCCTAGTTCTGAATAATCCCTTGGCAGTTTAAGTCATAAAGGTCATCATCTTGATCTGTTGTTAAAGAAGTTGAAGGACTCATTGTTAGTAAAGATGAATGAGCCTTTTGGTTTAGGAGGTGACGTCATACATAGGTACCAGGGACAGGCTGTGTGTACCAGATATGGATTATTTGCGGACGAAAATTGTTACAGAGGCTTAGGTATCCAAATATTCGATACATCCAGGTTCCACCAATATTTATGATGATCTTAAGCAGATCTATTGGTAGGATGGAATGAAGAAGGACATTGCTGAATATGTGGCAGAGCGTCCTAATTGTTAAGAGGATAAGGCAAAACATCTTATGCCTGGCACTCTAACTCAGATGATCGAGGTTCCAACATGGAAGTGGGGTGCCATTAATATGGACTTCGTGGTTGGTCTTCCGATGACTAGAACACAACATGATTCCATATGGGTTATTGTGGACATCATGATTAAGTTTGTCAACTTTATCCATATGAAGTCTACTTGCAGAGCCGTGGATTATGCGAGACTTTATATTGATGAGATTTTAAGAAAGGACGGGATTCCTTTGTCTATCGTTTCATATAGAGGAGCTTAGTTCACTTCATATTTCACGAGATCCTTAAAAAAAAAACATAGGCACGCAGGTAAAGCCTAGTACTTCCTTTCATCTCAAACTGATGGGCAGGTAGAGCGCACAATTTAGACATTGGAGAACATGTTGAGAGTGTGTGTGATTGACTTCAGAGGCAGTTGGGACGACCATCTGCCTTTGATAGAGTTCTCGTATAATAACAGCTATAACTCCAACATTTAGATTGCATCGTTTCAGTCACTGTATGGTAGAAGGTGTGGGTCTCTAGTTTGCTGGTTCAAGGTTTGAGAGTCATAAATTTATGGTTAAAAGATCATTCACGAGGCCTTAAAAATATCATGGTTATTAGGGAAAGGTAGGCTACTAGTTATAGTTCGCAGAAGTTTTGTACAGACAACATAAAATGACTCTTAGTGTTTGATGTCAGCGACCAGGTCTATTTGTATATATCAACTATGAAGGGGGTGATGAGGTTTTGCAAGAAGTAAAAGTTGAGTACGGGGTATGGTGGTCCATATGAGATCCTACAACGTGTGGGTGAGGTGTCATTGAGTTGGTGTTGCCTGCGGATCTAGCTTCTATTCATCTAGTCATTCTTGTCTCTATGCTAAAGAAGTGCCTTGGTGATCCACCATCGATTCTTCTTGTTGAAAGTTTGGGAGTTGATGAGGACTTGTCCTATAAAGAGGTTCCTGTTGAGATTTTAGAACGGCAAGTAAAGAGGCTCAGAAAAAAAGAGGTTGCCATAGTGAATGTATTGTGGAGGAACAATATTATTGAGGGTTCTACATGGGAGGGGAAGGCCGATATGAGATCTCGCTACCCTCATCTCTTCAGCACTCGAGGTTAGATTTTCTACTCTTAAGTCTATGTTTCCTTAACTTCTCCATTCCTTGTTGTAATTGCTTGACTCTGTATAATACCTATGTTATGATATGATTGGCGTTGTGCTAGATTATAAAAAGTGTCATTCGGGGACGCATGTTCTTTAGGGGGGGATAATGTAACAACCCTAAAGTGGCTATGCTATGTAATGATTAATGTGTCAAGAATGCCTACGATTACACTTGGTTCACACAGATGATAAGTATTGAACCAGACCTCTGCACCCTTACAAAATACAAGACATCAATCTTTGTGAGTTAGTTGAGATAGGAAAGGTTGGGTCCAACTTTGTAGGGCACCCGAATATGAAGATCTACCCAGATGAGTCTTAAACGGACATAAAATGGGTATTCTTAAGTTTGTAGTGTCTAGGGGTAAAATGGTCTTTTTCCTGGATAAGGATAGTACTATAATTACCCTAAATATTCAATTAACTAATTAATTAATATGGTGGAGGGGCAATTTTGGTAGAAACGGCAAAAATTGGCCCTTTCTGTGAAATCTTGCTCCACCTGGGTCCGAACCTAGGTTGGTGCAATGATTTAATTATATTATTTTATTTGGTGAATTAATTTAGTTAATTAATATGCAATTGCTGATTTTAAAAAAAGGAAAATCATATTTTTATTTATTAATTAAAATAATTAATCTTAATTTGACTAATTCTCTCGTTAATCTCCTAATCATATGCTAACACACCCACACGTTTCTCACCATCTCTCTATCATGTTCATGCTCAACTCTATGTAAAAAAGAGAAAGAACAGAACCAAAACGGAAAAGCATAAAGTTTATCTAGAACTTGAACGCTCAAATAAGCTTAAAAATTAAAAGTAAAAATCAATTTCTCGATGGATTTTGCTTGTCGTTTCGATGGAAAGGCGTTGTCTTAGTGGAGAAATATGCACCACGTTGAATTACGTTTGAACAACTTCATGTATGGGTTTGCTTCCCTCTTGGTCCCTTTCCCAAGAGACCATTAAGGCTCAGATGAATTTACTTGAAAACTATGGTTGTTTCCCATTCCATGTCCCTGTCACTAGCTCCCTATGATCTTAGGTTTGGTATGCTTGCTGGTAGAATGTAGGGATACTGAGTTTGTGGTGATGATATCGTTTTGAGTATGCGTTCATGATTATGTGCTTAGGTTTTCTGTCCTACGGAAATATGTATATAGACATGTATGTATGTTTGCAAGATTGTGACCATGATTTTGAGTCTTTGTTTGAGCATGTTAATAGCATAGAAATCACTCGTATTTTATGTGCAATTAGATGTTCTTAAAATCGTGATGTTTACATGGTTGAAATGCTATCAGTTCTACTTAAAAAAAAAGAACAAATCATACCTCTAACTTGCCTTAAGAACCCCAACAAACGACTAAGAAAGAGGTGCTCAAATAACTGTAAAATGCTGCATAAAAACGTGTAACAATGTTCCAGAATCGCACGACATGGAGGATCCCCCAAGCATGTATTTAAAATGAAGTGAGGTGCACGATATTCGAACCCGTTTTCCCTTAGATGGACTCTTCTACCTAAAATGTAAAAAAATAAATGAGAGGAGTGGAATTCGAACCCACGTCCTCTAGGTAGACAGTGAAGGAGATGAGAAAATATATATAAAAGAATGGGCTGTGAGGAATCGATTCCACAACTCTTTGACCAGTAGCAAAATGAGGAGATAAAGAGGGGAAAATTTATTAACGGAAAGGTATGGGTCGTGGGGAATCGATCCCACTTCCCTTAGCAACCTCCGAAATGAAATGTGTAAAGAAAAAAAATATTAACGTGAGAAATGGGTATCGAACCTGGATCCCCAAGTTGAGTGACACAATACTTTAAATTTTTGAATGTCTATGCCTTGTTCAAGGGATTCGAAACCGAGTTTCCTTCCATAATTTCGTATTGACACATAAGTCTTACGTGATTAAATATTTAATGAATATTCCCAATAGGAATCAAATTGAAACTTTGACATACTTACAAGATGCATAAGTCTTGTATCACGTAATATTGAGCAATATGAATCACTTAAATAAATTATGAATGAAGTCGCATGGCTTGTGTGTGTGGACTCATAAGTCCATACTAAGTTATAAAGTGAATCTAAGATGTTATGTGATGAACGATTAGACCCCAAAAGGTTTAAGTAAGAGTGTGAAACACACTAAAAGGACATGTGATAAAATGAACATTCATGTAAAAAAATGGTGAGTAATTATGAAGGCAAATGTGCTAAAAATAATGGATGTTGTTACAAAATGATAAGAGGTCAATGTGAAACATGAGAGCAATCTCAAATAAGGCTAATTCAATGTTATCAAAAAGCTCTCCTATGAGAGTGTAATGTTTATGAAGAGGCCTGTCTCTATGAACACTCTAAAGAAAGTATTCAAAGTTAATGAATACTTAATACTAATAATGAGATAATAAATTATCTTTTTAGTTATGTGCCCTCATTCTAGAAACCAATTTCTATGATATATGAGATAAATGTAATGGAAATTTATACCGAGCTGCTATGGGCTAGCTATGAGTTGCGATTCTTTCTTTTAGAAAGGGAGAGGTTTATGTAATTCTCATGATATTATATTGTCCGTCCAGACAGGTACGGGTATCCTTATATCTCCTAGTCTTTGAACCTATACCGCCAATATAGTGTTCTATCAAGGTTCGACTCTCTATATACGCTAGCATATTTTGGTTCACTTTGGCCTGTAATTCCACCTCTTCTGGGTGTGGGGGTTAACAATAGATTTCATGATGCTCAAATGATGTATGTCGGTAAAGGTTAATGTTCCCAAAGAAAGAGTGAGTTGAGCCTTAAACAATGCACATAATTAAATGAATGATACAAAAGGTGTTAAGATGGATTATCAAGAGGTGAGCTAGACATAAGTAATGACACTAGGTAATTTTTGGTCATTGCACAGCAAACCCCAGGAAAGTCTTAAAGTACATCCTAGGTATGGCAGGTGTATACACTAGCTTACGAACGAATTAAAATGAAGTATGTATGAATGAATGAAGTGGACTCTGTGTTTTCTAAAGAAAAATCCATAGTTTATGTTTCAAATGTTCAGCCCTCATTTTGGGAAGTCCTAATGTCAAGTTCATTATTCCAAGGTCTCATGGCATATGAACAAATGATATGAAACATGTTATCTGCTATGTGCAATATATTATGTGTTATATGCTATGTTATGTGTTTTATGCAATATGATACTAATGGTGATGCATGTTAGTCTCATAGTAGGTCATTCCTAATCCGATTTTTGATAGTCCACTGACTTGAATTTCCATAACTCATACCGTTAGGAGAGAGCTCTTAATAATCATTCATGTCCTTGGAGTTTGCTTGCATGTACCAATACTTAGTACAAGTGTGTAATAATCCCATATAACACTCTACTTTTAGGTGCAAGTGCAGCTGGACGCTAGAGCTTACGAATCGACATTGAAGTTATCCGGACGTAGAGCTTTCATCCGGATTTGGTACGCCCTTATGCTTTTGAGGATGCTTAATATTTTATTCTATCATTAGACGTAGACAGTAAATAGTGGAGTATGTTCTGCTAGTGTTTCTTTTGTAGTTATTTTCAGATATTGTATAAGTGCCATTTTGGCAACTCTATATTTTATACAGATATTGACTATGTCTTTCATTTGATTATCTTGATATTATATGGTTATTGTGAACGCTCATGAGCTTATGTATACTTTGTTAGAAAGTTCAAAGTTTCTCACTATGAAGTCTATGTAAACAAAAAGCTCAAATTTTCTGCTAAAATTAACTTAGATGTGCTTTAAAGTGACCTTGTATGTCTAGGTATGTTTTGTCAAGTTTTACGTGTTCGTTTTTGATAAAATTCATGTGAGAGGTGTTAAACTCATAGACTATTTTATTTGGATTTGAAATGTTTTCGAAATTATCCCCAAGAACAAATCAGGGGTCCTTGAGGAAGGACCCATGTTGGTGTCAAAAACTACCAAAAGGTAGTCCACCTACGGAAGGCAATCAACGACCAGTAGCCTGGTCTATGCCCCGTAGTTTGTTAGCATGGGTATCTAGTTAGAATGGGTTTAAAATCTAACAGTTCCCAGCATCAGATCCCATCAACGGTTGCCAGCACGCACCATAAGTAGGCTTACGTCCCGTCGATGGGCTGTCCGTCAATTTGCTTGTACTCCTGCGTGAAGTCACATATAAGCGTAGCGTTGAACTTGTAAATTCCTACCACTTATAAATGGATGTATTGGAGGTTTTTTAAGGGTGTATTGGGTATTTTAAATAAGTATATAAGTGTTTAACTCTTAGAAGATTACATTTATCCAAATCAAAACCCCAAAATCCCTTAAGAACTCCGATGACTCAATTGAAGTCCAAATTCAAAAAAATGCTTGGTGAGGAATTTTGAGTGGAAATTCTTCATAGAAGTTAAAAATTATCATCATTGAGGTATGACTATTCATCGTGAAACTCGTTTCATCGATGAGCCCAATCCTCAAGATGTTTTTCAATGTTAAATTGTCAAATTTCATGATTATACCATGTGTTCTTGCATAAATGATTTCTAAATATTAAATTATGATCTAATTGATATTGAATTGATGATTCCAATCTAAATTACCTATGGACCAATTAATTATGATGAACCCTAGTTTTTGACTATGATGGTGGGTTACTTGATATTAAACTAATGTTGTTTAATGTAACAACTCAAAAATTAACTATGCGAAGTAATGACTAAACGTAGCTTCAATGCCTAGGTTAGACCAGGTTCACATGGCTTCATGCACGTGAAACGAGACCTCAAAATCCATGTACCATCCAACACAACACAACTTGGTTTATTAGTTGAGCTAGATAAGGTTGGGTCCAGCCATGTACGGCACCCGAATACTAAGATTCACTGTAATGAGTCTTAACTGGACATGAAAAGGGTAATCTTAGGTTTAGAGGGTGTAACGGTATAATGGTCTTTTTTTCAGGCCAGGGGAAGTATTGCAATTACCCTAAGTATTTAATTAATTATTTAATTAATGAAAATATAGTGGATAATTAAGGTAGGGTTGACCATAATTGACCTATTTTCACGAATTGAGCTCCACGTGGGTTCGATCATTCGTGAAAGCAATGTTACATTCAATTAATTAATATTAATTATTGGATTTAAGTAAGGGCATGATGAGTCCTTTCACCTAAATCTTAATAAATCATATTTTTATTTATTAAATAATAGGGAGTCCTAGTTTGACTAAGTGTTCAACTAAAACTCCTCCACTTTCTCACATCTCTCTTCACTCTCTTTCTCACGCCTATCCACTCTCCTTCTCACATTTCTTTATTAGTAACAGAAAAAAAAATTAAAGTTCATCTCTCTTGAAGAACTTATACACTCATACTCAAAAGAAAAACTAAACAAAAAAACGAAAAGAAAAAACATTGTTTGTGACGGGTTGTGCTTGAAGTTTCGTGGTGAGGCTTTGGTGTTGTGCAGGTTGGTTGTCTATTGGAGAAGGTTTGGAAGGTGTTGATAGACAAAAGGTATGTCTTTTCCTTTCTCTTGTTCCCTTACTTTAGAGACCCTAAGATTCAGTCGAATTGTAATGCGAAAAGTAGGAATGTTCCCCTTTGCATGTCCCTGTTAGTAAATCCCATCAATTTTTCCATGTTGGGTATGTTTTTCAGGTAGAATTTAGGAATGTAACGTGTTTTTGTGATGATTATTTTTATGTTTGTATGTTCAGAATCATGTGAAAATAAACGTGTTCAATGTGTGTGTTAGCCGTGTCCCTTGGTACGAATTGTAGAATTAAAATTGTATAAATTGGAGCATGAAAATGGTTTGTCAAATCCTTGTGTTTTTGTGTGAATTTACCACGAAAAAATAAATATATAATAATGTACGAGATATCCAGCGAAATTCCAAAGAATGTAGTGTACAAATGATGAGAAAATGTGGACTAAAAACATGAAAATTTCCAGAAATCAGGAAACTTGGTCTTGGCTAAGCCGATTGGAGATTTTGAGTTTTGAAAAAACAATTAAAATGTATGAGGTCATTAGGCATTGAACCCAAGACATCACAATATGTAAGCTGCTTGAAAAATTCAATAATAAAATAAACGAGGCGAGGTGATTCGAAATGGGGTAAGGTTCAAGTAAAGAAATGAAAGTGTGAAAAAATAAAATAAAATGAAGTGTGTGGGGATCGATCCCACATCCTCTCGGATAGGTGAGGAAATTAGGAGAAAATCTAAAGGAAAATAAAATGA
The DNA here is from genome assembly GCA_027705065.1 of Solanum peruvianum. Taxonomy (NCBI): domain Eukaryota; kingdom Viridiplantae; phylum Streptophyta; class Magnoliopsida; order Solanales; family Solanaceae; genus Solanum; species Solanum peruvianum. The sequence continues at coordinate 45,278,066 of JAKWJD010001761.1, forward strand.
GGTTGTGGGGGATCGATTCCACATCCTCTCGGCCTACAAGAAAAGTTAAGGAAAGAAAAGTAAGAAAAGAAATGTAGGCGTTAGGATTCTAACTTGGGTCTCAAAGAAAAAATTTTAAATCAAAATTTAATATAAGACTAAGTGTTGCTCAAGGGATTTGAAATCGGGTTCCATTTCCCAATTCTGTACTGATGCATAAGTCTTACGTGAATAAATACTTAATGAAAATTGCCTATAGGTATCGAATTCGATACCTTGGCATACTTACAAGATTAATAAGTCTTATACCACATAATATTGGGTTTGTATGAGTCACTTAGACAAATTATGAAGGAAGCCTCATGGCTTGTACGTATGGGTTCATAAGTAAAGCATACGTTTAAAAATAATTGAACCTAAGATGTATGTGATAAAATGATGTGACCCCCAGAGGGTTAAGTAAGAATATGAAACACACTAAAAGGCTAAGTGAATTGGCAAATGATGAAATGTATATTCACGTAATAAGGTGAGTAGTTATGTTATACTATGATGCTAATGAAAATAGTGACAACATGATAAGAGTCTGTTGCAAGTTTGACAAGCTGCATCTACGGCAAAAAATCAATGTCCATAAATGAAATTTCTAAGAGAGTATATTTATTCTATACAATGATTAAATCAATAATGTTTGGCTACTTGAGGATAGGCTAGTATAAGTGAGACAAGTTATATCTACGCATAGAATGAATGTCCCTCAATGTAAATTTCTAGAGAAAGTATATATGATATACAATGAACAAATAATGAAAGGTGAATAAAGATTAAATGTAAAGCTATTAAGAAAGAATAGGGTGGCATCACAATAAGAGAATAGTACAAGTGAGACAAGTTGTAAATACACCAATATAAGGTCACAAAAAGTACTTACCTAAGAGAGTGTTGAACATTAAGAGAAAAGTCTTAACCACACTCTATATGTAAGTGTAAGGAAAATTCACACTTAATAAGTAAATAAGAGATGAGAAATCATCTAATGGGCTATGACTACCTAATGCTAGAAGCAAACTTCAATGATGTATGAATTGAATGTAAATAAGAACTTTAAATGGAGAAACGATAGGCTATCTATGAGTGATGATGCCTTCTTTCGCGAAGGGCAGAGGTTAACGTAATTCTCATGAGATAAGACTATCACCCAAGGTAGGTATGTGTCTCCCTTAATCTCCTAGTCTTGGAACTATGCTGCCAACATAGGAAACTAGCCACTGGTTTTAAACCTAAGTGAGCTAGGATGTTTTGGTTTCACCTTGGTCAGTTACTCCACCTCTTGTCAGTATGGGGAAGACATCAGAATTGATGATGTGCATATGATCTACGTTTGTTAAATTTTAAGTTCCTCAAAGTATGAAAGAAAATGAAATGAATGATACCAATTGTGTTTCGATAGAATAATAAAGAGGTGAACTAGACTCAAGTAATGAAACTAGGTCATTCATGGTTATTGCACAGCGAATCCAATGAAAGTATTAAATAACATCCTAAGTATGGACGGTGTATACATTAGCTTATGAACGAATGAAAAAGAAGTACGTACGAATGAATGAAGAAGGCTCTTTGTTTGCTAAAGAAAAATCTCTAGTTGAGGTCTCATATGTTGAGCCCTCATTTTGGGAAGTTCTAATGTTAAGTCCATGATTCCAAGGTCTCAAGTCATATAAATCAATGATATGTAATATATGTATGTTCTTTATGAAATATGTTATTTGGTGTGTGCAATATTAAAATAATGATGATGCATGTTACTGTTATAGCATGACTTCCCTGATCTGATTTGGCAAGTCCAATTGACTTGTCTTTACATAATTCATATCGTTAGGAGAGAGCTCTTCTTAATCATACATGTTCTTGGTGTGTACTTGCATACACCTATAATTAGTACAGGTTTGTACTAACCCCGTACATTATACTATTTTAGGTGCAGGCTCAGGAGGGTGTTGAAGACATTCATTGCACCTGTTCGGACATCAGACCTTCTCAGCCCTACATGGAAGGTCCCCATGCATTCGATGATATCTAGCGTTACCTTTTTGTCTTAGTAATAGGTTTAGGCTAGTGGAGCATGTGCCACTAGTATTTCTTTAAAATATTATTCATACTTATGTAGTGGTGCCATTTTGGCAATTGTTACATGTGCTATAAGACTATTTATTTCAATATTGAATGATTTTCTATTATATGATTGATACACATGAGCAATGAACTCTTTATACCCATATGCATGTTATAACTATGAAGTCTATGTACAGTTCAAACAAAACAAGAAGATTTAAATTTTCTGCTAAAATTAACCTAACGAATGAATTGACGATGTAACTAGGCTTGTCTGCGACCTCTAAGAGGTCGAAGACGATGGTTTTAGATATGGTCTAGCCAAATAGTGACAATGAATTCTTATGTAGTTTGTTATTGGCTTTCTAATGATGAAATCTATAGTAAATTGATATCTATGTTGTATTAGATGGATGAGTTCACAATTAATTAACCCAATTCATTGATTATTGTAGTTTTTTATGTTGAATTATTAGTTATGGCCTTAGATAAGGGTCTTGCGTTATTTTATTGAGTAAGTTTACTTTTTATTGAAGTGTTGAGGATTATGTGTGGGTATACTGCCCTATTTAACTTATTTTGATGTTGTTTATACTTAAATTCTATTGTGATTGGTATGGTACACTTATGGTGGCGGTGCTATGTGTTATACTTGCGATTGATGCGGCCTTGTTGGTGTTACTTTATACAATATGATGATCTTGGCCTTATTGGCAACTACTTGAAGTAATATGACTGATTTTGTAGTTTGATTATGTAAATCATGACAATAAGTATATACATGTTATTTAATATATGTATTCTTTTATTAATGTTGTCTTAGCTGATCATGTTAGACCATTACTTTGACATTATTAGTATAGTGTTAGAGTTGAGTTTTGGCTATTCCTACATGGCTATATGAGCCTCCGTGGAGGATATTGATGATGTTATGATAGTATATAGGATGACTTTAAGATGTTAGGTTGTTTCCTATGTGATTCTAGAATAACTTACATTATGAGTTGAAAGTGAAGTATGTGCTATATTGTCTTGGTTGACTTGTGTCACTTGCTAGATGTATATATGATTATGAATATGTGATGCCTTGGTTTAGGGTGTTAGAACTCTTAGTATCGAATGTATGAATTAAATGTGACTTTAAATGAACTTAAGAGTCTTTTCTGTGAAAACCTTTACTAAATAGTAAGATTGTTGAAGTTGTAAGCCATAATGGTTCCTTCAAAGTAAAGAAATGTTGTACTTAAGGTTAGCTGGCTCGAACGATATCGTATTAATCCTTAGGAAAGTCATCATGAGCTTGTTGTCTCCATTGTGAGGTAGACCTACGGGACCTTCTTTGTTATGGTAAATGTGATTGGGATATGAATAGTTATGGAACACTTTTATGTGAACCTAATGACGGAATTACTCTATGAGAAAGAAGGCTAGCACCAAGTGAGTATGGTAAGGGAAGTATTTATGGTTATGTATGAGACTACAATACAAAGTATCTCTTCATATTCCTTAACCATGTGCTGACATGGGATGTGTCCAAGTTCTACCATTGGCAAGTAGAAAAACCTCGTTAGAGTAGGATAGAACACCGAATTCAATATCTTGCTATCCCGCTCTATGTCGGTTACAACCTATTATCATCATGTTTAATACATATTACCATTGTAGAAACTAATGATGTTTAGGTGGTAGTATGGACGCTATCTAGACATTGCACAATAGGATTTGAAAGTGTTATTTGGAGTTCCTAGGTCTTGTCCAAGACAATTAGTTGAGTGTATTTTATGTGATGTATGAGTCTTGATGAACTAATGAACTAATGACTTATGTTAAGCAGTATATAAATAAATGAGTACCTAATCTACAGTGACTTAAGCATTCCTTAGTTGAAGTGTGAAGAGGTCATAAATGATGATGTCTTCCTGTCTTATCTTTGGACGTATTGAGGATGACTCTAGTTAGGGAAGTTAGTTGGTTTTGTGAACGTGATATAAGCCTTAGGTAGTCTTTAGTATTATTTAGGTAATCCTGAAGAGGTCACTATGGACGTTATCTTCTTAATTTACTTGAGTAAGTCTTTTGATAGCCTTTGGGAGGAGAATGTCATATCACATATATGTTGATATGTTTGATGTCTTAAAGTGTGTATGTGACTTATTATGAGTGTTCTTGAGGGTCATATGGGTATGCTTATGGAGGTTGTATGGGCGGTGTCTCTTTGTGTTGCTTAAGTGAGTCTTAGGATAGATTTTTATGAGATAACAACACGCTAGAAATTATTTAAAAGGAAGACAAGGGAATTCACTATAAAAGTGTAGTATTTCAATGTACAGTGAATTGAAGTCACTGCAATGTGGGTTTTGAATGATGATTTTTGGCTAAATGTTTCCTTATTTTTTTCTAATTTGATAAATATTGTTCTTATGATTATAATTTGATTCAAAAATGCAAAGATGCATATTTCTAATAAAAGTTCATTTTGATATTTTTTATGCATAATGCCAATCTTAGTACATGTAGTTGTACTAACTCCATGCTTTTATCTATCTATATAGTTTTTGGTAGATGAGGAGCTGTGACAAAAGAAGACTTGGAGTTAGAAGATAGTTCAAGAGAAGTTGAAGTATGTCCTCACTTGACTCGAGGGCATATAGGTCTGTTATATTTTTATTCAAAGTAATGTAATAGACTAAGTATCCCTATATTCGTATTTTAAAGTATGGGTCGTGTCCCCATTATTCTTGTGTCTTAAGGTTATCAAATGTAGACTTGGGGTGGCAAACGGTCGGAGTTCAATTGTTTTTCCATGGGTTGAATATGGTTTGAGAACAAATTGGTTGGATCATAATCTATCCAAATATAATATGTTAAAATATGGATTTGGTCAAATATGGTTTGTTCAAAATGGTTCTAACCAATTTAAAAAATTAGTTTTTCAAAAACATTAATGTACCCCTCTCCACATTCCTGAGGGCGCCCGCGCCCCTTCCACCTTTCACCAACCTGCCCCTACAAAGTATTATTTTTGAAAAAAAAATGTTTTTTTTTAAAAATAATTACCCCTACCCACCTTCATCCAACATAAAAAAAAAAGTTTTTGAAAAAAAAAAAAACTTAACCCTCACGTCCAAGACATTCTACATCCCCCACCCCAACTTTCACCAACCTACCTTTAAATTTTTTTTATTGAGTGAAAGTGAAAATAAGTGATCTAATGTGGATACCCATATTGAACCCATTTTGACCATATTTGAAGAGACTTTTAAAATAGCTTGAAGCCCATATTTGACTAATTATAATATTAGAGATCCAAGTCATTATATATGGTAAAAATGGGTTCATTCTATTATGGGACTGAAATTGCCTACCCTAATTGAGACTTCGTAATTCCTATTACTTTTATATGAAGGAAATTTTAAAGATTATAATATTTTTGGTGAAAATTTTAATTTTCCGCACTACTTTTAACTATGTTTATGGAATGAATGATATCAAAGTTCTTGTGTGAGACCTCTAAGAGGTCGAGTACGCTGGTTACTGTCCTAGGTTGTACCCTAACTTCTAGGGGTTGTTAAAGAATGTTATAGATAAGAAGGTCATGTACATTGAACCTTAAATTTAGTGGCAAGTTATGTTATGAACTTTGAAGTATATAGTCCTATTGGTATCCTTCATGTAAAGGATGAGTTACTTAGGGTTTATTGGGTGGAACAACAACATATCATCCATACGAAAATCATGATGAGCTATCTATCTCACCTTTGTGAGGTAGCCCTAGTGGACCTCTTTAGTATGGTGAATGTGATTGGGTTATGAACTATATATTGAACCCCTTTATATGAATCTTCAATGTATATGAATATATGCGAATAAAGGCTAGCACGGAGTTATTATGTTATGGGAATTAGCTATACATGAGAAAGAGACTACAGTACAATGTAGCTCTACTTAAGAATGAGACTAGAGTGCATAAAAGCCCTTCAAATCTCTTAATCATGTGCCGACATGGGATGTGTCCTAGATCTAACGTTGGCAAGTAGAACACCCTGGAACTCCGGATTCCATGATTATCTATCATGGTCTATGTCGGTTATTTGTTATTCTCATTATGTGGGATACCTACTAGCATTAGAGAAGTTCTATGAAGTTTAGTTGGTTGTATGGGGCACTATCTAGAAATTGCACAATTGGCTTTAAATGTGTTAGTTAGAGTCCCTAGGTCTTTGTCAAAGACCATTACGTGATTGGCCTTATTTGATGAATGATTCTTAAATGAACTAATGAATGTAATGAATTATGTAAAGAAAACATGTTAAATGAACATGTACTTATCGAGAGTATTTTATGGGTTGTCTATAAGGTGTGAAGGGGGCATAGGAATGGTCAATTCGTATTATCCTTGCATAAGTCTTAAGAATGACTGTAGTTAGGGAAGTAGGTTTATTATGTAAAGATGATCTAAGCCTTACGTATTCTTAAGTATAATTTAGGTAATTTTGAAGAGATAAATCATGGATGTTATCTTCTTGATTTATTTAAGTAAGTAATTTTATAGCATATGGAACGAGTATATGATACATATATAAGTTGTTGTACTAAGTGAAAATGATTCTATCTTAGGAAGTCTACAAGATCTCTTTAGTGTGTGAATGTAAAAGATTGTGTAGGGGGTCGCTTCACAACTCACTCGAGTGAGACTTAAAATCAGATTTGGGAGGAGGATCTCATGTTTATGTGCTTAGAGTATATCTTATTATGGGTGGTCTTAAAGATCATTTAAGGTGTGCCTAAAGAGGGTGTGAGGGAGGTCTCTTTTTGTTATACTTAAGTGAGTCTTAGAATAGTTTTAAATTAGAGGGTTTCTTAAATGAAGGGTTGCTTAAATGAATTGTTATGTGTTTATTAGGTGTTAAATTTTGTTCTTACGCTTATAGTAAGATATTTCAATAAAAATTCATGACAAATATGTTATTTACTAAATGTCCTTTTTCATAATTTTTACATGGATTCCATACTTAGTGCATGTAATGTTCTAACCCCTTCTTTTCCCTTTTTTACTAATGCGTAAGGAATTTGAAGTCTTGATATTCCATGGAGGATGGATAGGTTCCTAACGGTTGAAGATGAAATAATGGTGGGTTTTCATCGATTCGAGGATATATCTACATGTTCCTCTATGTCTTAGTGTTTATTTTATGTCTTGTATGGGCTTAGTCCAAAGTGTTGTATAATCCAAAGTTTTGATGGTTCAATGAGATGTTGTAAAGGTTCAATGATGTCACGGCCCAAATCGATGCCGCGACTGGCACCCACATTCACCCTCCTATGTGAGCGAACCAACCAATCTAAACCTTATCATTTTAATACAATATCATCAAAAGTAATGCGGAAGACTTAAACTCATTAATAAAAACAATTCAAAACTATTATTATTATCCCCAAAATCTGAAGTCATCATCACAAGAACATCTATTTCAAATTTCTAAGCTAGGAATGTCTAAAAACAAAATAACTAAAAAGCTAGTCCATGCCGGAAGTTCAAGGCATCAAGACTTGAAGAAAAAGACCCAGTCCAAGCTAGAAGCATTAGCTCACCCTGAAGATCCGGTATGACGAAAACTGGCTCGAGTTACTGTTGTGTTAAAGTTGACGGAACGTTTGCTGCATAACACAAATAACAAAGAGGAAAACATAAAGGTAGGGGGTCAGTACAACCACACGTACTGAGTAGATATCATCGGCCAACTTAAAATAGAAGATAATATATATCAAGAAATATCATAAATCAACTATAAACTCAACATGTAGCAACAACAAGTATCATAATCGTCAATAAATACCATCAAGTTCATTCATGAGGGCTCAAGCCTCATTACCATACTCATTTGGGAATTAAGTTCATTATGTTGAGTATATTATCATCTTTCGAGATTCATTATCTTTCTTCCTCTTGTGTCGGTACGTGACACTCCGATCCACATTCTACCCTGGTGCCGGAACGTGGCACTCCGATCCTCTACCACTATGTGTCGGAACGTGACACTCCGATCCTCTATATGTGTCGGAACGTGACACTCCGATCCTCTATATGTGTCGGAACGTGACACTCCGATCCCCTATATGTGTCGGTACGTGACACTCCGATCCCCTATATCTACGTGTCGGTTCGTGACACCCGTCCCACTAATACTATGTGTCGGAACGTGACACTCCGATCCACTAATACTATGTGTCGGAACGTGACACTCCGATCCACTACATTCATTCTATCCATTCGTCCAGCCTTCTCTATACTAAGGCATCATCAATCCCCTTTACTTTAATTCGTCAAGCCTTCTTTTATACCAAGGCATCATCATTAATATCATAGATTAAAGTTTCTTTCAAGATTTGGGATTCAATGGTTTTCATCATGCTGGTTTCATCAAAATCACATAATCATATTCATACCAGCATACAGTAAGCATATAGACAGGTTTACAATATCATCAACACATATTATTCACTATTAAGAGTTCATTACGAATATCGTAAAAACCATAACCTACCTCCACCGAAGACTAGTGATCAAGCAAGAAGTTCCCAAGCTTGTTTTCTCCCCCTTGATCGACTGCCCTCTCTCTCTTTCTTGTTCATTCTCTTTTGTTTTCTTATGTTCAAACCCTCTTTCTTTTACCCTAATTAATCAAATAATTAAGTGTGAAAAAGGACAATAAACCCCACTAATTAGCTTAAGGTTACCCCTTTTAACCCCTAAGTAATTAGACTTATTAATGTTAACCCTCAATCTTTATAATTAAGGAAAGAATAGTCAAAAACGACCCTTAAAACGTGTGGAGAAATCCTAAACTGCTTGGGATTGCGCAGCCTGTGACGGGCCGTCGTGCCCGCGACGGTCCTTCACGATGGCCATCGCCACCTCCCAAATTCCTGGTGTGTGACGGCCCGTCACCCCTGTGACGGTCCGTCCTGCACCTCCGTCCTGACGGTCAGAAACTCGTTTCTTGCGCCAAATTCTCAAAAGTTGAAGTGTTTTGCAACAGAACTCACGACGGTTCGTCGTGTATGTGACGGCACATCCTGCAGGTCCGTCACGATTTACAGAGAGTCGATTTTAATATCCTATTTGAAGAATTCTAAGTGTCCTGGAAAGACACCTCCTTGACGGGCCGTCGTGACCACGACGGTCCGTCGGGACACACGTCGTCTCAGCCAGTTTTTCCCCGTATTACAATCTGCTGCTCAAACGACTAAACAGGTCGTTACAATAGATACAAATTTACCCATCGTTCGTCCCCGAACGATCAAAAGAAGAAAGACAATGGCGAAAAGGAGTACCTGAATCTGTAAACAGATGTGGGTATTTTTCTTGCATTGCCTCCTTCTCCCAAGTAGCCTCTTCAACCGGTCGATTCTTCCATTGAACTTTGATGGATGCAATCTCTCTCGACCTCAACTTGCGAACTTCTCTATCTAATATAGCAACCGGTTCCTCTTCATAAGTCAAGTTCTCATCAAGCAAAACTGAATCCCAACGGATAATGTAGTTTCCATCTCCGTGGTATCTCTTCAACATGGACACATGAAACACCGGATGCACTCCGGACAGCCCTGGGGGCAAGGCTAATTCGTAAGCCACCTCCCCTATTCGCTTTAGTACCTCGAATGGTCCAATATACCTTGGACTTAGCTTACCTCTTTTTCCAAACCGCATCACCCCTTTCATGGGTGAAACTTTCAACAAGACTTGTTCACCTTCCATGAACTCCAAGTCTCTAACCTTTCGGTCTGCATACTCCTTTTGTCTACTTTGCGCCGCCAGAAGCTTTTCTTGAATATCTTTCACCTTCTCCAGAGAATCTCTCAACAGATCAGTCCCCCAAGGTCTAACTTCAAAGGCATCAAACCAACCAATGGGAGATCTACACCTCCTCCCATACAATGCTTCAAATGGAGCCATATCAATACTGGAGTGATAGCTATTATTGTATGAAAACTCCGCCAAAGGTAAAAAGCTATCCCAATGGCCACCAAACTCTATCACACATGCACGAAGCATATCCTCCAACACTTGAATCGTTCGCTCAGACTGTCCATCGGTCTGAGGGTGAAATGCAGTGCTAAGGTCCAATCTAGTGCCTAGTTCGGCATGTAAAGTCCTCCAAAACTTAGAAGTAAACTGCGTACCTCTATCAGATATGATGGAGAGTGGAACTCCATGCAACCGAACGATCTCTGGGATGTAGATCTTGGCTAACTTCTCTGCATTGTAGGCCACCTTGACAGGAATGAAGTGAGCAGACTTAGTTAACCTATCAACGATCACCCAAATGGAGTCATACTTACCCAAGGTCTTTGGAAGACCCACCACAAAGTCCATTGCGATTCTCTCCCACTTCCATTCAGGAATGGGCATTCTCTGAAGTGTTCCTCCGGGCCTTTGGTGTTCATACTTTACTTGTTGACAATTTGGACATTTGGCAATAAAGTCAACAATATCGCGCTTCATTCTACTCCACCAGAAGTGTTGCTTTAGGTCGCGATACATCTTGGTTGCACCAGGATGTATAGAATATCCACAACTATGAGCCTCGGTAAGAATAGTGGTGATCAAATCATCGATGCGGGGTACGCATACCCTTCCCTTAATTCTCAAAACACCTTCCTCATCAATTATTGCCTCTTTAGCCTCTCCTTGCAACACTTTGTCTCGGATTCGACTTAGCTTCTCATCATCAAACTATTTCCCCTTAATTTGATCAAGAAAGGAAGATTTTGCCTCTACACAAGCTAACAATCCTCCCTTCTCATTTATTTCCAACCTCATAAGGTCATTAGCCAGAATCTGCACTTCTCTAGCCAATGGGCGTCTAGAAGCTTGCAAATGAGCTAGACTTCCCATGCTTCCGGCCTTTCTACTCAAAGCATCTGCCACAACATTCGCCTTCCCCGGATGATACAAGATAGTGATGTCGTAGTCCTTCAGTAGTTCCATCCATCTCCTCTGTCTCAAGTTCAAGTCTTTCTGAGTGAATACATACTGTAGGCTACGATGGTCCGTGTAGACTTCACACTTAACCCCATACAAGTAGTGTCTCCATTGCTTTAGTGCAAATACTACCGCGGCCAACTCCAAATCGTGGGTCGGATAGTTACGTTCATGCACCTTTAATTGCCTCGAAGCATAAGCAATCACATTCTTCTCTTGCATTAGCACTGCACCCAGCCCAGAATAGGATGCATCACAATAAACAATGAAGTTTTTACCCTCTACCGGCAAGGTGAGGATAGGCGCGGTAGTCAACAACGTCTTAAGCTTCTGGAAGCTTTCTTCACACTCATCTGACCATACAAATGGAACATTCTGCTTAGTCAAGTTCGTCAATTGGGAAGCAATAGAAGAGAATCCCTTGACGAATCGGCGGTAGTAGCTAGCTAAACCCACAAAACTCCTTATTTCTGACACGTTTGTAGGTCTTACCCAATTCTTCACTGTCTCAATCTTGGATGGATCCACCATCACCCCATCCTTAGAAACCACGTGCCCCAAGAAGGACACTGAATCTAGCCAAAACTCACACTTGGAGAATTTCGCATAAAGCTTTTTCTTTCTCAACAACTCTAACACCATTCTCAAATGCTCCTCATGTTCCTTCTTACTTTTGGAGTATATCAGTATATCATCAATAAACACAATCACAAAGAGGTCCAAGTATGGCTTGAAAATCCCGTTCATCAAGCTCATGAAGGCAGCAGGGGCATTAGTAAGACCAAACGACATTACCACAAATTCATAATGCCCATACCTAGTTCGAAAAGCAGTCTTTGGCACATCCGTTGCGCGTATTTTCAGTTGGTGATAACCGGACCTCAAGTCTATTTTTGAGAAGACACAAGCACCTTGTAACTGATCGAACAAGTCATCAATGCGAGGAATGGGGTACTTGTTCTTAATAGTTACTTTGTTCAACTGTCGGTAATCTATGCACATTCGGAAACTCCCATCCTTCTTCTTTACAAACAAGACCGGAGCACCCCAAGGAGATGCACTTGGTCTAATGAAGCCTTTGCTCAATAACTCTTGAAGTTGTGCCTTTAACTCCTTAACTCCGCGGGAGCCATTCTATACGGGGGTATAGAAATGGGGCGAGTGCCCGGTTCCAAATCGATACAGAAATCAATATCCCTATCTGGTGGCATACCAGGAAGATCTGCAGGGAACACATCCAAAAACTCACAGACTACCGAAACTGACTCAATCGAAGGTACTTGAGTAGTGTCATCCTTGAGATGTGCCAAGAAAGCTAAACACCCTTTACTCACCATTTTCTTAGCACGAAGAAAGGAGATGATACGCACCGGATTGGGAGTGTAGTCGCCCTCCCACACTAACGGATCTGCCCTAGGCTTGGCTAACGTCACCGTTTTAGCATTACAATCCAAAATCGCAAAATTCGGAGAAAGCCAAGTCATACCAAGAATTACATCAAAGTCACCCATTTCTAAAATAACCAAATCTACATAAGTGTTGCTCCCCACAAAATTCACCAAACAAGACCTATATACCTTTTCAACTATCACAGACTCACCCACCGGAGTAGAAACACGAATAGGCATGTCAAGTAATTCACAATGCAAATTTAGACCATTAGCAAATGAGGAAGATACATATGAAAATGTGGATCCAGGATCAAACAACACGGAAGCCATGCAATCACAAATCAGAAGGTTACCTGTGATAACTGCATCAGACGCCTCCGCTTCAGATCTCCCAGGGAAAGCGTAGCAATGAGCCCCATTATTTGTCTGTCCGTTGCCCCTACCATGTTGTGTAGTAGTGGCTCCGTTTTGCCCTTCACCTCTGCCGTTTTGGTGGCCACCATTACCTCGGCCACCTCGCCCTCCAGAAAAGCGGCCTCTACCATGACCACCTCTACCTCTAGCCATTGGGGTTCTGTAACTCTGTTTTGGACAATTCCTCCTAATATGTCCAACCTCCCCAAATCCATAGCACCCTCTGGAGTCAGGCATGGGTCTCTCGGAGTAGTGTTGACCGTTCTGAGGTGGACCCCCAACTACAGTCTGTAGTGAAGACTGAATTGGTCGAACTGAGTGCCCTCCGGAGCTCTGTCCTCTAGAGTAAGAACCATTAAACTCACCTCCCCTTCGAAACCTTTTTGATGTCGATGTCGTGGTGAAGTCATATGGTTTCACTCCTTCCACCTCTATCACAAAGTCTACCACCTCTTGGAAGGATGTTGCCGTAGCCGCTACCTGTAAGGCTGAAATCCGCAACTCTGACCTCAACCCCTTCACAAAACGGCGGATCCGTTCTTGTGGACTGAAAAAGAGTTGGGTGGCGTATCTGGATAGTGCGCGAAATTTAGCCTCGTATGCATTAACCGTCATTCTCCCTTGCTCTAGACTCAAGAACTCGTCCCTTTTTCTATCTCTCAAAGTCCTTGGGATATATTTCTCCATAAACATGGTAGAGAATGATTCCCAAGTCATGGGTGGTGCCTCTGTTGGTTGACACTCAACATGTGAACGCCACCACATTTTGGCGTTCCCTTGGAACTGATGGCTCACGAACTCGACACCGAACCTCTCTACTATCCCTATCTTGTGTAGTAGCTCATGACAATCAACCAAAAAATCATAAGCATCCTCAGATTCTGCACCTTGAAGGTTGGAGGTTTCAATTTCAAGAACTTACTGAAAAGTTCATGCTGATCGTTTGTCATAATAGGCCCAGTAGTCAGACGTGGAAATGTGCCTATTCCAATGTTGCATCCATGCGGGGAGCCATAGTGGCCGCATGTCGT